>AWOL01S0005132.1:4795-90689 GCA_000715115.1 Nicotiana otophora
ACCTAAAGTTTAAGTAAAATTATAAACGTAAGTTGCGACAACTTTTATCGACTTTTGTTTCATAACTCGCTTGACTTCAAGACTTATGATACGGATATTATATGATTAAAATACATTAAAACATGACCTCTTGGGACAATTAATCACCTCTAGTGTTACCCGAAAATACGGGTTACAACATCCTTGATTCGTTTAACTTCTAATACTTGTTAACCACTCTTATACACCCTTGTATCGTTTAAGACCAATAGGATTAACTTCTTATCATCTTAAAGATAATCTCTTCTTAGATTTACGTCGACTAACTTACGGCATGATCTAAGGTACGCGAATTTGAGTTGTAACACATACTACCGAAACAGAATCAATAATAGGAGTATCAACATCAACATCTCTCACAAAAGCCAAATATGATGAACACTCCTTCCCAACCATCCGTTGGGCCTTCAGGTATGAAATCTCACTACTGGGAACATAGTCTAGAGACCCTCTACACTTGATCCTAGGTAATCCTGGCATCGCCAATGTCATGGTCTTAGCGTGATAATCTAAGATAGAATGACATGGGGACAACCAGTCCATACCTAGAATAATGTCGAAATCAACCATACAAAGAAATATGAGATCAACTCTAGTCTTCAATCCCCCATGAATCGCCACAGACGACCGATACACACGGTCCACACCAATAGAATCGCCCACCGGCATAGATACATGAAGATGTGAAACTAAGGAATCACGGGGTATATCCAGATAATGAGGAAATTATGATAATACATACGAATAAGTGGAACTAGGGTGAAATAATATAGAAGCATCCCTGTGGCATACTGGGACAATGCATGTGATTACTGCATCTGAAGCAACGACCTTTGGCTTGGGAGGGAAAGCATAGTATCAAGCCTGACCACCATGTGATCGGCCTCCCCTCTAGGGCGACCTCTAGTTGCCTGAGCCCCACCCCGAGTTGGTTGGGCGGGTGGTGAAATAACTATTGCGGAAGTCATAACCTAACCCCTCTGCTAAACTGGACCTCCCAAGAGACGGGGATAATACCTCCTCACATGCCTAAACTCCCCACGCTTGTAGAAACTCCGATCTATCAATGGTGGTGGAGACTGAATCGAAACCCGAGAACCAGAATAGCAACTACAAGAACTTGGTATAGATGAACCTTGAACTGATGGAGCATGAGATAAGCTCTGAGCGGGGAGGACACTGAGAGATGACTGACTCAGACGAGCAATGTATGAACCATGGCTAGCTGATGTACCACAATGAACCGGACAAGCTATCTGAGTGAGTCTATAAGGAAGACCCCTGTTGTGGGGATAGACCTCCAGAAGAAACACCGCTAAAACCACCCAAACCACAAGGCCTCTTGGGCTCCCTCTCCTCATGCTCCCTAATACGGACCTGCTCTAGCCGCCGAGCAATATCAACCACCTCGTCGAACCTAGCACCCGATGCAATCTCCCGAGTCGTAATAAAGCGTATTCCATAGTTGAGGACATAAATGAACCTCCTAACCCTCTCCCTCTCTCTGGGAACCAACCATATTGCGTGACGAGCCAACTATGAAAATCGCATCTCATAATGGGTCATGGACATACCCTTTTGGCGTAGCTGCTCGAATTGCCTACGTAACTCCTCCCTGCGGGTTGGTGGCACAAACTTCTCCAAGAAGAGAACGGAGAACTCGTGCCATGTAAGTGGTGCGACATCGGCTAGCCTGATCCGCTCATGGGCCTCCCACAATATGAAGTCTCCCCCCAACAGTTGAAAAGTAGTAAATAAGACCCCACTAATCTCCAGAATACCCGTCATGCGAAGAGTATGATGGCACATATCCAAGAAGTCCTAAGCATTCTCTAACTCAGCCGTATTAAATGATGGAGGCTTGAGCCTCCCAAACCTCTCTATTCTCTTCTGCTCCTCGTCACTCTTAGTGGGGCCCACCTACGCTTGAGCAACTATAATCGGCTGGGCTGGAAGTACCCTCATGTCTAAAGTCCCTGCACCACATGCTCTAGAGTATGGGCGGCGAGAGTCTGAGCACCTCCCCCGGCCTAAGACGTTGCTGGCGCTATTGATACTGAAACTGCCTGAGCAAGGCTAATGCAAACAGTCAATATCTCGGCCAGAGCCTTCTGAAGGCCTAGAATCATAATGGGCACAACTGGTGCCTGAGCATGTCCCACCAGCTCAACTATATCTAGAATGTTCTCCTGAGCTGGAGCAACTGGTGGGTTTACATGTGTTGCTGTTGCTGCTGTAAAAGCTGCACCTCGGCCTCTACCGCGTCCCCGACCTCTCGTGGCACTAGCTGGTGGTACTGGTGGTCTTCTGTGAGAAAATAGAATAGCAGAATGTGATGTTTTTCCTAAGGGTTTGACATCCTCTCCAAGATAAGTATAGATGTCTCCGTACTAATCCGCAAGACTCTACTAAACCTACTCATAACTCGTGAGACCTATTTAACCTAGGCTCTAATATCAAATTGTCATGACCTCCTATCTGACATGTCATGATGGCACCTATCGCAATACTAGGCAAGCCGACAATCACAAATAACAACGCACCCTTAAATTTAATACACAATGAAATACGCTTAATAATAAAAATCTCATAATAACTGATAAGTAAATACTGCAATCAATACAAAATCCCCTAAAATCTGGGTGTCACTGAGTACTTTAGCATCTAAATCACAACATAGTCTGACTGCTAAAACACTATCTAGAAAGATAGAACAATACAGATAAACTGAAAAGAAGGAAAGTCAAGGTCTGCGCATGCCAATGCAGCTACCTCAATAGTCTCCAAGTAGATAAGGCTCCAAAGCTAGCAACCGTCGTACCCAGAAGTACCTGAATTTGCACACGAAGTGTAGAGTGTAGTATGAGTACAACTGACCCAACGTACTCAATACTTAAACAAGACTAACCTTAGGATGAAAGTAGTGATGAACTCAGAATGGTAGAGTCCAAACCAGATTACAATAGTATAGATATGACAGGCAATATGACAGTAATATCTCATAGGAACTCATAATCAGATGGTACACAATACAAGAATGTAGACATGCTTTCAAGTTTAACAGTTTAAGCTCAACATAGATGAAATATGCCAAGTATGATTGATATGAGGAATGTTACATCTCTATATCTACATATCAAATGTGCATGTCATAGGTAATCCATCACAATGATAACCTCATGTACTCCCACTCTCCGAGAACTCCATTTGACTGCCTCAACTCTCACTCATCACACTCAGTCACTTGGCATTGTACGGTACATGCACTCACTGCTGGTATGTCAGACTCCGGAGGGGCAAATCCTGCCCAAGCGCTAATATAAAGCCAATATGGTCTGCTGCGTGTATGAAAATTGATCATATAATACTAAAGCCTATAAGGCTTGCTGCGATATGTAGTCCAATCTATAAAATAATATATATAAAACAAAGAAGGCCTACTATACCGTGCAGCTCGATCTACAACCTCTCTCATAACACGGTTCTTAGGCCCCAACTCAGTCATCAATCTCTCCAGTTTCTCGAGCTCACAAATATCATGCCAATAAGCCCAAACAATGATATATGATACAACAATAAATAGTAACAGAGATTAAGATATGATATGTAAATGATGGATGTGACTAAGTACTAAATTGCCATTTAAGCAAATAATTCAATAGTAGAAAGGACCCAGTGGGTCTCAACAAGATAAGCATATAGCCTAAAGACGATTTCTAACATGGATTGCAGCTCAATCACTCAACCACATAGGGATCAAATGAATAGCAACAAAGTTTGATGATTACACAGTATCACAGAATCGCCGGGTCACAATTACCACAGTGCAGGCCCACATGCCCATCACCTAGCATGTGTGTCACCTCAACGCCAACCATATAACACATATTTCGGGGATTCATAACCTCAAAACCAATTTTAGAAGTGTTAGTTGCCTCAAACCGTGCAAATTTGTACTCTAACAAGTCCTTGCCTCACGAATGGACCTGCGAACGGCTCGAATCTAGCCACAAACAACTCAATACAATCAACACGAGCTATAGAAATCAATTCCATATAATAAAGCTAAGTTCTTTAACAAAAGTCAAAAAGTCAACACCATTCAACCGCGAGTCCAACCATACCAAAATTACTCAATTCCCATCTCAACTCAACCTTCAAATCCCCAAATTAAAGCCTATGAAGTTTTTACAATTATTCCCAAATTTTCCAACCCAAAACGCTAATTAAATGGTAAAAACAATGATTGATTCAGGTATATTAACCAAATCTGAGTTAGAATAACTTACCCCAATCAATTACTTGAAAATCCCTCCATGAATCGCCTCAATTCGAGCTCCCATAGTCCAAATATGAAATAATACTTTAACCCTCATTTTTCAAATCTTATATTGTGCCCATATGTTCCTTTTCGCGATCGCGGAAAGTCCCTCACGATCGCGAAGAACAAAAATAAATTTCACCCATAAATAGCCTATGCAAACACAAAGAACAAGTCGTGAATGCAATGGTCATCACACATGACACTCTGTGAACGCATTCACACCTCTGCGATCGCATAGGCTTAAAGCTTGATGCCCAGCTGACCACTCCTATATGGGACCGCGTGGACCTCCATGCGTCCGCGATGACCTGAACTTCACAAAGCTATGCGAACGTGAACACACTATCGTGAACCCAAAGAAAAAATCTCCAGCTGCCCACAACAACTCTTCGCTCTCGCGTCTCCTTCTCTATGATCGCGAAAGATGAAACCAGCAACAAAAAATCAGCAGTTCATCAAAGTTCCAAAATGCGCCGAACATTATGCGAATCACACCCGAGGCCCCCGGGACCCCAACCAAACATACCAACAAGTCCCAAAACATCATACGAACTGACTCAAAGGATCAAATCACATCAAACAACACTAAAACCACGAATCGCACATCGATTCAAGCCTAATGGACTTATGAACTTCTAACCTCCAAAACAAATGCCGAAACATAACAAACCAACTCCGATTGACCTTAAATTTAGCACACAAGTCATAAATGACACATAGGACCTATTGCAACTTCCAGAACAAATATCCGAGCCCGGTAACACCAAGTCAGATCTCGGCCAAACTTCTCAACTCTTCGAACTTCTATTTTTCTAACCTTCGCCAATTCAAGCCAAAATCCCCTACAGACCTCTAAATCACTATCCGGACACACTCCTAAGTTCAAAACCACCCAACAGAGGTATCAGAACCATCAAAACTGTATTTCGAAGTCATTTATATACGAGTCAACATCCAATAACTCTTTTAACTTAGGCTTCCAATCTTGGTACTAAGTCTCCCAACTCATTCTGAAACATCCCCGAAAATAAACAAACTACCCTGGCGAGTCACATAATATCAAATGAGCGTAGTATAAATAATAAATAGGGGAATAGGGCTATAATACTTAAAACGACTGGCCGGGTCGTTACAATTGTCCAAGGATTTCTACACTTAAAACATGGAATTGTGAAAGGCAGTTTGGGTGGGTTTGGCAAAAATTTTGGAAAGTGGATAAATGAGATTAGAATACCAATTTGGTGTCGGTTTTGGATGAAACTTGTATATTTATATCATCGTATTGTATGGATGTTCGAGATTTGTGAGTTTTTTAGGGTTCCGGGGGTGCGGTCCTGGGTTGACCTTTTGGCTAATTTTTTGTATTTGTATAAAGATTTCAACTTTATTATTGGGGTTGTTTCCTATAGGTTTATTTGATGTTATTTAG
This sequence comes from Nicotiana otophora, assembly GCA_000715115.1. NCBI lineage: Eukaryota > Viridiplantae > Streptophyta > Magnoliopsida > Solanales > Solanaceae > Nicotiana > Nicotiana otophora. The sequence continues at coordinate 10,588 of AWOL01S0005132.1, forward strand.
TTTTTTTTTAATACTAGATTTGGGTCATTTGGAGTTGAATTTGGACTGGTACGTGATTTTTGCTTGATTTGAGGTTATCGGGCGAAGGTAAGTCTCTTGTCTATCCTTGTAAGAGGGAGCTCTCCCCATATGTGATCTATTTGCTACTTTATTCATGATTTAGGAGCCACGTATATTCAAGGTGACGAGCGTCTATGCGGAGCTAGGTCTTGACCATATCCGCTATTTTATGACTTAGGAGTATACCTAGGCATATGACTTGTAGATTTGATATGAATGATTATTTTGTTGTGTTAAGCTTTATTATAAGTTTGTTGTCATACACTTGACTTGATTGCTCCATGATTGGGTGATTCTACAGCCTAATTCACTCATGATCAATAACATGAATAAGCTAGAACATGCCAAATAGCTTATTGAGTCGAAGTGATAAATTGAGTTACTTGATTTTCCATAGCCACCTTTTAGCTAAATGAGCTTTTTATTCGCATTCATATTATCAGTTTATGTGCCCTTTTATTGCATCATTCATATACATATGTATGTGTTGGAAAGTTGGATGTAATATTGAGGAATTTGGAAATAAGGACAATGTGAGCGGATTTTGGTCATCGATTAATGATGGTATTATGATTAGAATGGGTTGTGCGTCACAACGATTGATTTATGATATTATGATTGGAACGGATTCCGCGCTGCAATATTTTATTTATAATAATTAATTATAAAATGATTGACACTTGGATATGACTCCGTTTCGACAGTTGATTACCCATGTTACCTTGGGCCATGTAAGCGTAGGAACCCATAATTCTTTTGGTTCTTGTTAGACATGTGGCATGTGCCAGGAATATGGACTTCATGTAAGTGGTGATATTGGATCAGGGGCATGCATTGGAAGCTTAGACTCATGCATTGACTCTTATATATACTGATAGAGATATGCATTGGTAGATTAGACTCATGTAATTACTCTTATACACATTGTTATTGGATCTTGATCATGCATATGTACATATCTTTGACTCATGCAGTGATTTGATATAATTGTTGTTGACATGAATCATGTTTTGGTATGATAATCGAGGCATTGATATATTAATTGCTCTCTTTATCCATTAAGCATGCCTAAAATCTGTACAACTTAAGTCTCTTTGAGTTGTCACATTCTTTTGATGATAGCATGCTTTTTCGCATTTTAGTTTGCCTTTACCTGATTATTGGACAGATAGTGAGTGTCGATATCGACCCCTCACTACTACTTATTCGAGGCTAAACTTGATACTTACTTAGTACCGTAGTTTTATAGTCATACTACAGTTTTGCACATTTTGTGCGGGTTATAAGACTAATATTAGCAGGTATCATTATGTTCAGGTGGAGGACTATATTGGAGACTTTGTGGTGAGTTGTTGTGCTTGATTAGATAGTTGTGGTCATGTTTAGACCCTGTCTCAGATTATGTCCTCATGTTATTGAATTAAAATTCATTTTGCCTTGTTAATTATATTGTAAAATAAATAATGGCTTAATAAATGACTTTTGCGATGAGGATTGAGTGTTTCCTTGCTTAGCTAGCATGTTAGGCGCCATCAAAACCTTTGGTAGGATTTGGGTTATTACAAAATGGTATCAACGCAATAGGTTCATATAGGTATCACGAGTCATGAGCAGGCCTAGTAGAGACTTACGGATAGGTAGAGAGACATCCGTATTTATCTTCTAGAGACTATACTAAGCCTTTTTATGACTCGTAATACATATGAACCTAATGCTTGGACCTAATTCACTTGCTAGGTAAAACGGACATAACATTTAAGAACCAAAAATAGCAAAAGTTTTAGAAATAACGTAAGTCTGAAACCTCAATATAACAACATAAGGCTAATACATGATAAAACCCCGAGTATTGGTAAATACAGAGTCATGAGCTCTAATACGAAAATACAAGTCTAAAATGACCAAATATGATACTCCCTGACATAAAGACAACTATACATAAGAAAAGAGATGCCAAGAAAGCGGGCAAGAATACAGCTCTACCTCATCTCTCAATACTCAGCTCAACAAGAAACTCCGCTATAGATAACCGGTTCCAACACCTGGATCTGCACAATTAAGTGCAGAGTATAGTATGAGTACAACCGACCCGATGTACCCAGAAAGTATCATAAATAACCTCGGCAAGGTAAAAGAAGCATGAATTATAAATGATACTTGCTATAACCTGTACAATTTCACAATTTAACAAGTGCAGAACAAAAATATGATCAAGGCACAAAAAGAACCCTGTGGATGTGTGTGTGAAATAACTCAAGTTCTCTGTTCAATTAACGATACATCAAATAAAATTAATATGCACATAAATAAGGTAATTAACCCTAAACATTGCAAGTATAGATGAAATGCAAATCCAAAATAAACACTGGCCAAACTTTCCTCAACCTTTCCATATCCATACCAAACCACTTATCAATTTTCCTCAGTATCCGTGTGGACACCATCAAGGGAGAAACATATGAGAGTGACCATGGGGAGATAGATCCATATACACATGCATGAACGACCAATTCAATGTGCTATCAGCCCGGCGTGGTTACAAGCTCAATATCATTATCCGCCCGACGTAGGCACAGGCATAACAGTACAATCTGCCCGGTGTGGCCACAGACATAACAACACAATCCACTCGGCGTGGTCGCAAGCATACCAACACAATCCGCCATGCATGGTCACATGCATAACAACATAATCCACCCTGCGTGGTCACAAACATCTAGTCCAAATAATATCACACAGAAGCAAATATACAATAATACATGTATATGATGAATGAATGACAAAGCTCATGATCCAGGACTGGTATAAATGACATGCTAAAGTGTAGGCATGTGCAAAGTGTACTATCATAGCTCAAATCGGCAATTTCATCACAGAAATAACAATTATCAAGTTCATTCAGTGAGTAGCCTCTATGTAACATCAAACATGACTCGAATAGTTCACAACAATGTTACAAATATTAGAAACATCATAGCTTAAAGCTTAACAGTCAATTCTAGGCATATCATAGCTTAATCCCGATGGAGTTTTGGAAGAGTGCGGGCGAGGTGGGCTTGGAGTGGCTCACTAGGTTATTTAATGTCATTTGTAGACAGAAGATGCCCGAAGAGTGGAGGTGGAGCATGATGGTTCCTATATACAAGAACAATGGTGATATCCAAAAATTGCAATAAGTATCGTGGTATCAAGCTGCTTAGCCATACTATAAAAGTTTGGGAGAGGGTGCTAGCGCTAAGGGTGATGAGGAGTGTGTCGATTTCCGAGAACAAGTTCGAGTTTATGTCGGGGCGTTTGACTACAGAATCAATCCACCTTGTTAGGAGATTGATGGAGCAGTATAGTTCGAAGAAAGAGGTGAATATGGTGTTCATCGACTTCGAAATTACGTACGATAAAGTTCAGAGGGAGGTTTTGTGGAGATGTTTGGAGACTAGAGGTGTACATGTTGCATATGTTAGGGTGGTTAAGAACATGTATGATGGAGAAAAGACCAGAGTGAGGACAGTGGGTGGGGAGTCGGACCATCTTCCTGTTATGATGGGGTTGCTTCAAGGGTCGGCACATCCCCTTTTTGTTTGCTCTGGCGATGGACGTACTGACGCGCCATATTCAAGAGGAGGTGCCGTTGTGCATGCTATTTTTAGATGATATTGTATTGATTGATGCAACGCGAGGCGATGTGAACACGCAGTTGGAGGTATGGAAACAGACCCTAGGTCTAAATGTTTCAAGTTGAGCAAGACCAAGACAGAATACTTAGAGTGTAAGTTCAGTGGTGAGACTCAGGGACGGGAAGGGGAGGTGAGGCTGGACTCGCAGGTCATCCCTAGGAGAAGAAGTTTTAAGTACCTTGGGTCTATTATTTAGGGGGATGGGGAGATTGATGAAGATGTCACACATCATATTGGGGTAGGATGGATGAAATGGAGTCTCGATTGCAGTGTTTTTTGTGACAAGAAGGTGCCAACGAAACTTAAAGGTAAGTTCTACAGAGTGGTGTTTAGATAGGCGATGTTGTATGGGGCTGAGTGTTGGCCAGTCAAGATTGCTCATGTTCAGAAGATGAAGGTATCAGAGATGAGGATGTTGGGATAGATGTGCGGGCAAACTAGGTTAGATAGGATTATGAATGAGGTTATTCGCGACAAGGTGGGTGTGGCCCCTATTGAAGGCAAGATGCGGTAAGCATGACTTAGGTGGTTTGGTCATGTGAGGAGGAGGAGCACAGAGGAGGTGTAAGAGGTTGAAATTGGAGGGCCTACAGAGAGGTAGAGGTAGGCCAAAGAAGAGGTGGGGAGAGGTGATTAGGCAATACATAGCGCAACTTTAGCTGGCCGAGGAAATGACCCTTGATAGGAAGGTATGTAGGTCGAAGATTAGGGTAGTAGGGTATGTAGTCTTGAGTGTTCATAACAGTAGTATTGGCATGCAGTCTCGCTTTCTGTTGGTAGTAAGTTTTATGCCTAACCGTTATTTTCTTTCATTGTTGATCACCTTACTATCTTGTTGTTTTTATTCTTCTTTTATATGGCTTTCTGGTGCTGTCCCTTCTTGTCTATATTTTTATTAATATGATGCTTATGCTTTCCTAAGCCGAGGGTCTATTGGAAACAACCTCTCTATCCTCACAAGGTATGGGTAAGGTTTGCGTACACACTACCCTCCTCAGACCCCACGTCTAGGATAATACTGGGTATGTTGTTGTTGTTATTATACAATGATTGTTTTTAGTATATTGTTTTTGTTGTGGTATGGTTGTATTTTCTAACACTTGTTCGGGAGGTATTTAAAGTAGTGGGTCGAGGATCATACAGGGTTATATTTACGAATAACTCGCACCTTACCTGTATCTCTGTGCAGATACCGTTGTGGGAGATAGAACTAGTGGCTGACAAGTTTGTTCGAGTGGATCCTATTGCTGACGTGAGCCACCGCATTGTTCGTGGAGACTGTCACTGTAGCTTTATCTAGTTTGTGTTAGTTATTTTTGTCTCTTTGGGGTTTGCATACCCGTCAGTTAAACTCATGTTACTCTGTTAGATGCTCCATGGTCTTAGTATGGGATTTGGGTTAGAGTATTATTATTTGAGTGACTGTTAGTCTTTCTATCAATTGACTAAGGTATTGTCTAGTAACTATTTCATATTAATTATTAATAATACTTTTAGACCTGCACTTATTTTTTGCTCAGTGTTTGTGTAAATGGTTAAACGTATGAGAAATGGGTTTGCCTGGCAGGTAGTGTTAGCTGGGTTCCAATCACCTCTAGGGGTACTTCGGGACATGACAGTTGCGGCAGTCAAAGTCCTATAGGAGAATTATCTAGTTCACGATTTTGAGTTTGGAATTTTTCAAGCGGAGGAGAGTCATTTTGGGCTATGTAGGTTCCAGCCTTGGTTTATGGATTTATGAGATGTGGTATCTCCGAGCATAGCGGGGTTCTTGCTTCTATGTTTGTGTGGTTGTCTTTGTGTGAGCGCATTAAGGATCGTCAGTATGATGGTTTTTATTTGCTAGCCCTCAGGTACACGGTGTTGCAACTTCATGCTGAGATTTGTATTTCTAGTGTTGATGGTTCGACGGAGGTGATCCTAGAGGAGGTTCGTAGTTTGTGGTATTTTGTTCATATGGATGATATATAGATTTATCATGGTTCGAGGTAGAATTATTAGCGGCGGAGGATGAGGAAGAAAAATATTACTAGGCTTGTCTCACAATATTTGCTTCTCAACATGCTGAGAATGAGCATCAGAGGCCAAGTGCTTTACTTTGCAAGATGGCTATACCAATGTGGAAGTGAGAGCATATCATTGTGGGTTTTCTGGTAGAGTTGCCACTGGTTTTGACGATGTTTGATGCTACATGGGACATTGTGGACCATTTAGGGTATTTCATTCTGGAAATGACTTCTTACATTTTGGAGGGTTTGAATTTGACAAGGAGGGTTTGCTTGGGCTATGAAGGGAATTTGAATGCATGATTATCATCTTGGTGTGCTATACAGCCTTGAGTTTGGATGTGTTGATGGATCATTCGGTTGTTCATTGAGGGAATGAAACATATTCTTACAACTTGTGGATAAAGGTGGACTTTGGAGATTGATTGATTACTTAGTGGTTGTATCCATGGCAAGGCCATAGAAAAATATTGATATGAGGTCACACAGGTGGGCTATCTCTTGTGAGAAGGTTGGGTTTGTATGATTTCTTATTATGTTACTTTGAAGAGTTTCACCTTCTACCAATGGAATGCATATGCTATGATATGGTTTAGATCGCTAGAGAAAGATGGTGTAACTGTCGCGGGACCTAGTGTGCATTTGGAGTTCTCTCACCCGAAAAGTAATGGAGTTCTCTCATCCGAAAAAAATCACTGGCCAACTCTGAGCTGATTAGTGATATTCTTCTTCCAAACATACCTTATACAAATCCGATTGCGCTGATTCAAAATCCAACAACCTCCTCTCACCTAGTAAAACTGGTCGATCGACAAGCCACATCATATACCATCAAGAACCTCATATGATGCAATCCGTGCGCCAAACAACAACCCCTCAGGTATGATCACTAATGGTAATGGAACCCAAGTACAACAGATATAACAACAAAAACATAATGCTACAGCCTCATCCGACAAAGGAGAAGCAAAACACATAAAATAAGCTCGAGGAACCGTATTCATCATGACTCCGTTGTAGCATGCAACCCGATCCATACATGTACCCATGGTAACTTGCCACTCCATCTACACATAATACCCATAGAGGTGTGCCACACGGTCCACACATTATACCCGTGGCGGCGTTCCACCCGATCAACAACAATATCATTAATAACCATTGGTCCATAATTCTGATACTCTCAAACACATGTGATCAATAACAAGCATGTAAAGATCATGAACACAACCATGGGAAGACAGATAGCATAAAACGCTACAAAAAGGCAAGCATATATAAGGTGCAATAAGCAAATCAACATCTCAAGAGCCATCTCACTCATATATCGCCACATGGCCTAAGCAGCCCCCCCATGCGTGTGAATAGAATAATCATCTCACAATTCATCATAACATAAATGAGTAACACATGCAATAGATCAGGGCATGAATAACATCCATTAGGCCCGATAACGCACCCATAGAAAAATGATGCACAGATTAAGCAAATCCAATCCAATGTAGAATACACATTCTCATTAGGCCTACCATTGGGCCCCCAAACCGATTTTAATCATTCCAAAATAGTTCAATAGCATTCCAACCGTCCACAATGGCTCTATCCATAATACATACAATCAACTGTCAAATCCTACACACGCTTCCATAGTCTACAACTAGAGATATAGTTCGCCTCTTAAAAATAGAATCTCCAAACCGTGAGAAAACCATAATCTCCATACATGATCTCTACCATTCTTAGTTAAATATCTAACACGTCACACATACACAATCACATTATCAAAAATACTCCATATATTTCATGCATCAAGTAGCATACCGAGACGCCAACAGTTGGCATGCAATTTATGTCGTACTACTAAAACATCCACGAAACATTATGTCACACCCCAAAAACCGAGGAGCGCGACCGGCGCTCAACCGAGTGAACCCGACCGAACAAGCCTGTTAGATTTATTCTACCCAAACTCATTCATGAATAAAGAAAATATAGGTTTTCCTTAATTAAACAATAAAGTGGTTATGTCTGCAATTACCAATTTCTTACCATAAGTTTCATCATTTTTAAAGTCTCAAATGGACAAGTAAAATAACCACAACATAGCATAATTTGTCTTTCCCAGCACCAATACAAAACTCACACTATGTTTACGGAGCTTCTAAAGATAAAGAAGGGTACAATAATAATGCCTGTAACAAGGCCCCGACTATACCTCAAACAGGATACACAACGAACAAAAGATACATGACCCCGGGATGAAGTGGGGCTCACCAAGTCAGCTGGGATGAAGGTGTACTGCTATCACTGATCAATCTCTCCTACTGTGGAACCACCTACATCCATTTAAAGATGCAGCATCCCCGGCAAAAGGGACGTTAGTACCGTTGAATAGTACTAGTATGAAAACCAAACACCAATCTAAGAATTTAGAAATACAATATGAATATGATAACTCAGGGCGGCAATAGGACTATATAAATAACCTTTTAAACCAGAGCAAGCTTATTAAGAGCTATCAATAACATTTATAGGATTTAAGATGAGATCCTCTATAACCTTCACACAAAGCGGCCCCGCCGCCTCACCCGATGTATACAGGTGGAGTTGTAAGCACAATATCACAACTCTATTTCAAGCGCCCCTATCACCTTACCCCAATGTATGCGGGTGGATGTATAACCATAGTACCAAGAATTTACACAAAGCGGCTATACCGCCTCACCCCAATGTATGCTGGTGGAAATGCATCAACGATACCAATACCAACAAAAAGCGATTGTGCCGCCTCACCCCAATGTATGCAGGTGGAAATTCCTCAACGATACCAATACCAACACAAAGCGGCTGTGCCGCCTCACCCCAATGTATGTGGGTGGAGGTGCAGTCCCACAATACCCTAATCCCTATGCAAAGCGGTCATGCCGCCTCACCCCAATATATGCGGGTGGAGATGTATCACAATCCCAATCTCTACACAAACTTGGCATAACAACGTTCACATAATTCACGACTTGAAATTTATAACAAGTGGATACACAATCCATAGTTTGGAGCACGTTCTCAATTTACAATGAAATATGATAAGTGCATTTGAAATGCGAAATGAACATATATATCTTTAACGCAAAACTTATCAGAATACTCAATTTATAATCCACATCTTGGAACTTACAAGGATAACGAGAATTCCAATTCTTAAAGAAAGGTTTAGCCAACATACCTCACTTGAGATTCATTGCACTCTAAATGTTCCAGAATTCTTAACAACTTCAATTTATTTTAGAAATATAATAAATTAAATCAAAATTAGGAAGATGCTCTTGGTTCTAGCTCATTTGAGCTTTTTATTAAACACTAAGTGTGGATTAAGGTTCAAGGTCCTTTTATGGAGGATTCCATCATCCCACAACCCTTTACCATTTTTAGCTCAAAAATCTTTCTACACCCTTTGATAACACATGCATGTAAAATAACCAATCCTCTTGCCCAGAAATTATCTTGCTTATTATCAATTTCTACACAAAATTCGAAATTGAGGGTTAGGGTGTAGAATCTTACCTCTAGGATGAAGAGTGTATTTAACGAAATAGGGTCGGATTTTGAAAACCCAAAAATGGAGCTCCGGAACGGTTCTGCGGTCGCATATGCGACCACATAATGGATATGTGGACCGCATATCGGTCGCATAATCACAGACCAAACGACCAAATAAATCTGTCTGTGCATGCAGTCACTATGCGGTCTGCATAATTGTTATGTGATCGCATAATGCATCGCATAACAATTATGCGGTCGCATAGTCGACCGCATAATTGCCCCCAGACTGACCCTTTTCCTGCTCACTTCTGTGGCCATTATCTGGCCCGTAGAAGGATTCTGCGGTCGCATAATGGACCGCAGAAATGCACTTTTTCTGCCAAACAGTTTTCTTTATTTCCCGTGGATTGTTCAACCCAAAATGTCCGAGGCCTTTCTGCCAACTCCACACGTAAAACCAATCCGGCGCCACGAAACATCATTTTCTTTTGCAAAACTTTTACGGGACCTTACACATTACATAATGCATCTTCCTCACAACACACCCTTCTCACGCAATAGAAGATAGTGCTAGCATACTCTTAAACATCTAAAATCTCTCATGCTGTCTAAAATTCATGATATTCCTTTTCAAAATTGATCGTAACCTTATCGATCATGCTATTATGCTCAATTAATAGGACCCCAGTATCAGTTCTGGATCATGAATAGGATACACACTCCATTGCCTATAAACCTTTCACTTAGCCCAATTTCGGAGAAAATCGCAGCATATAACAACGTTTTCCATGCCTATAGAAGACACCAACCACAAGTCGTGGTCACAATCACCGCAAACCCTTTAGAAGCCATATACACATAAGCAAACCAGCCAAACAAAATACCTTTAGATCACCCAAAAACCACAGACTGCAAGACCCAAACACATTACCACAAAACACCTACAAACCTTGTACCAAATAGATTGATCATATCCATTACCATACTGAACCAAACTGTTGCTATGTTGACCCAACTTCTTTAGATATCTCATGACCCACCTTCACGACAACACTACTCTCCCCCAGTACATTACGGACCTCACTTAAAACTCATCCCAATGTATCCCAACACGAAACCACGTTGTCTAGAGACGAGCAAGTCATTTCTTTCTCCCTCAAGCACCGGATAGTACCTCAAACCAACATACCCGCTCCTTATGCATCTCAAGTTATTTCTTCCACCTCTCAAACAGTGCCTCCCAGATCCAAACAAGATGCAAAAATGCTCCAGTTCTCTTTCAAAATACAATGCAAATCTTGAATCTTTAGTCACACATAATTTCGGAAGTCCTTAGGTACCACAAATTGAACCTTGAATCCATTAGAACCTTATCGAGAGTCTTACACTCCATCATAGTCCAGACTTCAAAGCCAACCAGTGCTCCATTAGCACATGAATAGCCCAAAAGAAACAACCGAGTTGTCACGACCCCAATTTCCCACCTTATGATGTCATGATGGTACCTAGTCTCTAAGCCTAGTAAGCCTAACATTTAATAATAGCTTAACAGAAATAACCACACTGAATACTAAAATAAAACCTATAAGCTCATATTAATTCCCAAAATTGAACATCAACAACATATTTCCCAATACCGGTGGAACTGAGTCATAAGCTCTAAAAAGTATTCTGAAATCTCTACTACAACATTGTCTGATAAAGGAAATAACAGTAATAAGAAGATAATGGAAAGTGACTACAAGGCCTGCGGACGTCGATCAAGTATACCTTGCAATCTTCGAAAAGTAGCTAATCAATCAATCACTAGCGTCTAGCACGGGCAGACGTACCTGGATCTGCATAAAATGTTGACGCGTAGTACGAGTACACCACAATAGTACCCGATAAGTATCAAGCCTAACCTCGGTAGAGTAGTGACGAGGCCATGTAAAGACACCTACTAGGATAAAAGAGAACTAACAGAGTATAGCATAGTCTAAATATGGAAGGCAAGGAAGTAAATGACAAGTAAACAGTTCAATAATATAAGCTAACAGCAGAAGTTCAAGCGGTAAAGGAAACAAAGAGTAAACACATGATGAAACAAATAAGGTAATTTCAAGTACTGCAATGAAGAAATAACAAGAACTATTCAACCAACAAGACTTTTTAACATAGAGTGCGCAACAACAAATCACAGCCGAGGTACCACCTCGCTTTCACATTTCACAATTTGAATCACAATCTTTCCTTATACCACCGCGTGAGCCTTATATTTAGTTTTGAAAATCAATTTTCCTGAAATAGTTGCACGCGTTTTAGCCCACCTTATCTCACCGCTTGACTTCAAGTAGTTCTCCTACTAGAAACAAGCGTATCAAGCCCACCTTATCTTACCGCATATGTATCAACCCCTATCCTTATACCACCACATGCATATCAATGTCACAACACGATCACAACTCGCACCACAAGTGCCCATATGCCATAACTTGCCAAAACGTCAACAATACCAATGTTTCCACAACAAATAGCCCATGGCTCAATCACAATGTATACCAAAATTTCAATAACAACAAGATGAATGAGGAATACTCAACAAGGAAAGATACTTCAACAATTAACATCTTTACGTCAATGTGATAACGACTTTCACAACTTCAACACTAGCAACTCAACAAGAACATATTCCATAAAATTACAACCTCAAGTAAGGGTAATTTAACAATAAATAGGTAATATGACAATAAAGAAAATAACAACATCAACTAAAACATATGAGAGCAATTATAATATGTAAGAGGTTGATCAAGTCCTACAACGTCAAATAGAGCATGTAAGCGTAGATTAACAATGAATGATGTGAACATGTTATAACAATTCAATTAAAGGCATGGAAAGAGTCTAAATAATCTAAACGGGTCAAATACCACATATAGACCGTGTACGCACTCGTCACCTCACGTACACGTCTTTCACAAAACACGAACCCCAATCCTAAGGGGTAGTTCCCCCACACAAGGTTAGGTAAGATACTTACCTCAACTAGGTCAAGTCAACCTTCAGAAATAGCTGTTTCCCTAAACTTCTCCTCCGCATGGTTCAAATCTAACAAAAAATGACTTAATAACATTAAACAATGCAAGAGAAACTAATTGCAATAGACAAATCTATGATCTTTACATATTTTCTAATAAGTCAACAGACTCAATCACTGGCCCCGCCCGGTCAAAACTCGATCCAAGGGTAGCTTCCGACTACCCATAACCCCCTGGGTCCATATATGTATTTTGTTTTCAAATCCGAATTAAAATCGACTCCCAAAACTAAATTCTTCATTTTTCAGAAACTTTACAAAATTTCCCAATTTTCCTCTTTGGTTCTCATACATTTGATGTTATAACATCATACGAACTTTCTCACACGATAAAAACACCAAAATAATACCTAGAACTATGAATCAGACATCAAAATGCATGAAACTTTCAAAGAAACTCATGAACTTCAAAAATCACAACTGAGCGTCCGAATCCTATCAAACCAACTTCAATTTGCACCAAATTTTGCAGAAAAATTTCAAATAGCAAAATGGACTTACACCAAGTCCCGAAACCAAAATCCAAACCCGATAAAAACAAAGTCAGTCTATGGTCAAACCTAGGAATTTTCCAAACCTTCAAATTACTAGCTTTCGGCAAAACAAGTCAAGTCAAGTTAGGGAAGTCCAAATTCATGATACAGACCCACCGGGATCGTCAAAATATCAGTCCTTGTCCAGTTGGACTAAGCTAAAATTTAATACATGGGACGGATCACTATGATACTTCCGGAGCATGGAAACTTGGAACACCAGGTGGACTACCGATAAGTAGGGTGGAAATTTAAGTCTATAGGGCACTTCACCAACTATGTCAAGGATATCAAAGGGACCGATATACCTAGGGCTCAACTTGCCCTTCTTCCCGAACTTCATCACACCCTTCATGTGTGAAACCCGCATCAAAACCCTCTCTTACACCATGAATGTTGCATCACGAACCCTCCAATCAGTGTAACTCTTCTGCCTGGACTAGATTGTATGAAGCCGATCCTGAATCAACTTGACTTTCTCCAAGGCATCCGAACCAAATCAGTGCAACCATCTAAATACTTGATATGTAGCTATTGTTGTAGGCAAACTCCACAAGTGGTAAGAACTGATCCCATGAACCCCCGAAATCCATAACACATGCGCATAGCATGTCCTCCAAGATCTGAATCATGCACTCAAACTACTTGTCTGTCTAGGGTGAAATGTTTTACTCAACTCAACCCACGTACCTCACTCCCATTGTATAGCTCTCCAGAAATGTGATGTGAACTATGTACCTTGATCGAAGATAATAGACACTAGCACGCCTTGAAGACGAACAATCTCCCATATATAGATCTGAGCCAACTGCTCTGAAGAATAGGTTGTCGCCGCCGAAATAAAATGCGCTGACTTGGTCAACCTATCCACAATGACCCATACTGTGTCAAATTGCTTCACAGTTCGTGGGAGCCCGACAACAAAATCCTTGGTAATGCGCTCCCACTTCCACTCGGAAATCTCAAGTCTCTCAAGAAAACCACAAGGGCTTTGATGCTCTGTCATGACCCAAAAACCTAACCTGTCGTGATGGGGCCTATCGATGGTACTAGGCAAGCCGACGTTCCCAAAATACTCCAGTAAACTCAAAATATTACAAAATTTGCATAAAAACTAAAGTTAAACTCAATATAGAATCAAAATGCGGAAACCAGCCCCAAATATCGGGGTGTCACTAAGTCTTGAGCATCTAGATAACCAAACTAATACAACCAGTGTCTAAGTATCAATACAAGACAGAAAGAAATAAAGAAGGAGAGACAAAGTCCTGCGGACGCCGGCAGCTACCTCGTAGTCTCCGGTACTTGATCGCGCCCAAACTCAACGACCTCAGCAAGTAACATAAATAAATAAGGAACTGAGAAGCAGTGACGAGCTATACAGTATAGTTCATGTATTCCAGATATAAAATCTTTCAGAGAATTTCACAACAATGACAGATAGCAACTTAGTGCAACAACAAATGAAAGGCAAGAACAACCTCTCAGGGGCAACAATCACTCAACTCGTCACAATAGCTCAACCACTCGGTCAACCCTCAGCACTCACACTCAATGGGTACCCATGCTCACTAGGGGTATGTATAGACTCCGGAAGGGCTCATACAGCCCAAGCACTATAATCTACACGGACAACTCACGTGCTATAATATCATATCTAGATCCGCACGGACAACTCACGTGCTATAGTGTAGTATCAGGATCCGCACGGACAACTCACGTGTTGCACGGACAACTCACGTACCATAGAACAATACCTCACAACCAGGCCCTCGGCCTTACTCAGTCATGAACCTCTCTAGTCTCACAACTCTCAATAAAGAAAGGGGAAAACAACCCAAATCAAGTGTTACAGTATATCATCAGGGAAAAATAACAGAGACTGAGGTAAACATGTACAAGAATCACTATGACTGAATATAACTACTATGAGCAGGAATATAGCCTAAGAATGATCTCTAACATGAAAGGCAATCAAGTTCTAGTAGACAGGAATGCATATAAACACAAATAAAGGCCATTAGACATCACAGTCTCCCGGGACGGACCAAGTCTCAATCCTCCATGGTGTACACCCACACGCCTGTCACCTGGCATGGGTGCCACCTCCAAACAGTCTCATTATACCAAACTTCGTGTTTCATACCCTCAAGACCAGATTTAAAATTGTTACTTACCTCAACAGCGTAGAACTTCTACTCTAAAATGCCCATGCCTCTCAAATCGGCCTCCAAGCGTCCCGAATCTAGCCACAAGTAATACGATACGATCAATATAGGCTAAAGGAACTAATTCCACTAGAAAATTACCAAATTATAGCCAAAATCTGAAATCGACTCAAACCCGGCCCTCGGGCCCATAGCCCATCCACTCACGATCCTAACCATATAAAATTCATCAAAATCCGACATTATTTGGTCCCTCAAATCCTCAAATTACACTCTCCCAAATCCCAAGCCCTAACCCCTTATTTCACTTCAAACATCCTACTAATAAGATGATAATACAATGGGAAAACACCATAGATAGGAGTATTAGATCCCAAGCAACTTACCTCAGTGTAAACCCTTGAATCTCCATTGACAAATCACTCCAAAAGCTCCAAAATTCGACTTGAAAATGGTGGAAATGAACCAAAAATCGCGAAGTGTTCTATTTATAGTTTCTGCCCAGGTCTTTCGCACCTGCGGCTAAACATGCGCACCTGCGGTGCCGCATCTGCGCAAGAACCTCAACACCTGCGGAAAATCATTAAAACCCTAAACTTCACATCTGCGCTCCATATCCGCATCTGCGATCACGTAGGTGCGGAAAAGGCCTCGCACCTGCGGCCACTGCCTGGCCTCCTCACTTTCGCTTCTGCGGGCACCTATCCTCATCTGCGGACTCACAGATACGACCTCTCATACATACCTGTGAACCCAGCCTACCTCAATACTGTCTGCACCTACGAACTCCCACGCGCGCCTGCGACCTCGCACCTGCGGCTCCCCCTCCACAGGTGCGGAAATACCAGTAGCAGCAGCTTCAACTGCATTTTTCCAATTTCAAATAATCCTTTAACCACCCAGAATCACCCCGAGCCCCTCAAGACCTCAACCAAACACACCAAAAAGTCATATATCAACATACGAACTTAGTCTAGCCTTCGAATCACTCAAAACAACGTCAAAATACCAAATTACCCTCGGATTCAAGCCTAAGAACTTCTAAACTTCTGAATTCCACAAACGACGCCAAAACCTACAAAACCACGTCCGAATGACCTTACAGTTTACAAAAACGTCACAAATGTCACCAAGAACCTACTCTAGCTTCCGAAAATATATTCCGACCCCGATAACAAGTTTTCCACTGCCGACCAAAATTGCCAAATTTCCAACTTTCGCCAATTCAAGCCTAATTCCTCTACGGACATCCAAACCACATTCCGGATGCGCTCCTAAGTACAAAATCACCTAACAAAGCTAATGGAACCATTAGAATTAAATTTCGAGATTGTTTACACATAATGCAACATCCGATTGACTTTTCTAACTTAAGCTTCTAAATAAGAGACTAAGTGACTCAATTCACTCCAAAACCACTCCGGACCCAAACCAACCAACCTGATATATCATAATATAGATAAAAAGCACAAAAGAAAGTAGAAATGGGGAAAACGGGGCTATAACTCTCGAAACGACCGGCCAGGTCATTACATGCTCATACTTCACCTGCTGGCAATTCAAACACCTAGCTACGTACTCTACTATATATTTCTTTATTCTTCTCCACCAATAATGCTGCCTGAAATCCTGATACATCTTGGCGGCACCCAGATGAATGGAATACCACGAACTATGGGCCTCCTAAAAAATTAACTCACGCAGCCCATCCATATTGGGCACACAAACCTGACCCTGCATCTGCAACACCCCATCATATCCAATAGAAACCTCCTTGGCATCACCATGCTGCACCATGTCCTAAACGAAAAGAAAATGGGGGTCTTCATCATGACGCTCTCTGATGTGCTCATACAAAGAAGACCGAGAAACCGTGCAAGACAAAACCCGACTAGGCTTCGAAATATCTAAATTTGTTCTTGAAAAGCGAATCTCCGAGGATAAATTGGCCGAGTTGCTTCCAGATTTTTATGGCTGTCTACAGACTACCGACTGGTCTTGATTCATGCCTACCCCGTGTAACGCCAATGAAGAGTGGGTTCGTGAGTTTTATTCAAACCTAAAGCGTACAAACTTTAACGACCCACAACTCACCATTAGAGGAAAATAGTGAGGTTTGGAAATGAACAAATCAATGATATTCTAGGGATACCTGACCATTCACTTGAGCCGGTGCAAGAAAAAGATCATTGCTCAAATGGAGATTGGCTAATTTCTAAAATTTATCCAGCCGGCATGATAGAAAAGTAGGAAAACAAGAGAAAGGGTTTGAAGTCTATCGACTTCACAGCTGAGGCAAAAATGTAGCTCTACATCATCTGCAACATAGTATCACCCTATGGAAATGTTTCAAATGTTTCATATGGCAGAGCCTTGATGATTACATGCATACTAGATAAAAGTCAAGGCTTGATGTTTGCTTCACTGATTATAGAGTTGTGTCAGTAGGTAGAGGTTGAGCTGCGTAGCACTGATCGGTGGTTACCGGCCGACAAACCCTTTCATCCGTTGAGAGTAATGGGCAAGAGTAGTGCAGTAAAAAGTTAAAAGAGAAAAGTTACCACTGTTGTCAAACCAGAGTCTTCCTCACAGGTAGCCCTGTCTGAGGGGCCATTTGGGATATTGAACTCACAACTTGTCTCCATCTGTGACTTAGTGTCAGAGCTCCCTAGCGGGCCCTCACACTCCCAGCCTATGCCAAAGTATTTTAGCAGGGAAGAAATGAAGACCTACATGGAAAACTAGAAGAAGCAAACAGAGTCACAGGAAAAATTGTCCGCTTCTGTTAGCAGGCTCGAGACAGCCTATGGCAGCATGGCCAAGGCATATGTAGATCCTCAAGCATATTTCCACAAGGAGAAAGAGAAAAATAAGAATAAAATCAAGTTCATGATAAAGATGTGGAGAGGCATCAAGGTCGTCTTCAAATGGGGGCAGCCGAACAGGAAGATACCGGTCGAGAACGATGATGATAGTGAAGAGTATTCCTTCATGCCGAGTGTTGTTGATGCTGATACTGATACTACCGATGATAATGAGGCCGAGAGCTCCCCACGACAGTGAATAGCTTTTTCCCGCACTCTGCTAGTCTGATGGAGATATCAGGGAGACCCTCCAACTACTCTTATTTTATCTTGATATTGTGCAGTGAGGCCACTGTAGTGTTTTTAGTTGGGGGTGACTTTAGGGATATACCTTATTAGTACATTGATGCTTAACGTGTGCCCTTGTCGGGCTTATGTTTTGTATGTTTATCATGTGCCTTTGTTGGGCGTAATTTGTGATTGGTGATATATTGTGGATTAGTCGCTTTTTTCAAAAGTTTTATTTTATTTTTATTTATTTATTTATTTATTTATTTTCTTTAGTAGTTTTTAGTTTATGTTATTTATATTCCTTTAGTATTAGTTTCTTTTGTTATTTTATGTTCTTTAGTAGTTTTTAGTTATTTTATTTTTATTCCTTTAGTTTTTATTTTATTTTCGTTAATAGTTTTTAGTTTATATTATTTTTATCTCTTTAGTAGTAATATACTTTTCAATGCATTTCCTTTGGTTTTCTTTATGCTACGGTTCTTTCCCGAGGAATATTTTTGTGTTGAACCGGGTGACTTTTCCCTATGATGGATGGCGTGACCACTTTCTTAAGGGAATTAGTCTTGTTTTGCTATGTGGAGACTTTTTGAATGTTTGGTACTAATACGATTAGTCTCTCGTATGTGAAGTGTGAATTAAGAATACCTCTCCGAAATTTAGTGATAAATTGAAAAAGTAAGTTGCATGGGGAAGAATAATTTTTGTGATAACCTTTTGGCTCATTTTGTGACTCTTTGCCCACTAATTGGTATGATATTGAACTAATTGTTCTTAATAAGAATTGAAATTGATCCGTCTTGATTAGTTCATGTGTCATGTGCGTTAGTTTGTGTTAAAAATAATTCTTGTGTTTACTGTTATCATCTAGAACTTGCCCGGTTGGTCTTTCAATGCTAATGTTAATTATGTTTGATTGGAGAGATAACCTTAGGCAATCTTTGTGATCTTTGAAAAACTATCTTTAGCCTTTAGATCCTACCATTGCATCAATATTATCACTAGTTAACCCTATTTGAGTCTTTAACATTCTCTTTGGCTAACACATTACAAACCATTACCCTTCTGTGAAATACTTCCCACTTTTGAACCCGTCCCTCCTTGAATGTGAGAATCATGCTAAAATCATAAGTTGGGGGTATTGGTATTAATAGGAAAATGGTGAAGATGTACATTGTACGTAGAAGCAAATACCTCAAAGTTATGTTAGATGAAGATACTCAAGCTCCAATAGAAAAGCAAATGAATATATATATATATATATATATATATATATATAAAAAAAAATAAAAAAAATATTTTGGAATCTTGAGAAAATTAGAGAGGTACTTTAAGGTGGTTCTATGTTGGTAACTAGATATCAATAAGGACTATGTGGTTTAAAAAGAAGCAAAGTGCAAAAAGAAAGACAAATGTGAGTAGTGTTCAAGGAGGGTGTAGTCACTTGTATCCCAAATATTTACCCTACCCTTCCCTAAGCCTACATTACAAGCTTAAAAAGTCCTTATGGGATATCCAACTGAATGTTCTTGAATAGGTGGCGAATTAAAATAAGGGCAAGCTTATGGTATGATATTTTGTAGCACTTGAAATATTTTGATTGAGAGTGAGTGTCTTTTTGCATTTGTCCCTTGTGTTATTATTGTAAATATGGTGATTTCGGGACCTTCTTTCTTGTGAGGGCACATGGATTATGATAGATTGGTGAAATTGATAGATCCCGAATTGCATAAATTGAGCATATGTAGTAGACTAGTGCTTTTGAGTAACTTCTTGAGGCTTGGTTGTTGTCCTTGATTATTTGGAAACACCATTGCATTCTTGAAGTTGTTTTAGAAGAGGGAGTTATTTGGTTGAAATTCACATGCTTGAGCCTAATTATTAGCACCAACCAAAACCACAAGTGTTGTGCTTAATAGAAGAGTGTGATTTGAAAATGATAGCGATGCTAATTGAGCTTTAAATATTAAAGCCTTATTGAGTATAAAATTTTGATTTGCTTGAGGACAAGCAAAAGCTTTAAGTTGGGGGTGTTGATAAGTGGTGACTTTACCACTTATTCTAATCTCTTTTCTTTAGTTTTTGTGTCCTTTAATTATAAAATGAGGTGATTTATGGTGTGCATTGCTAGATTTTCAGGTAGTTCAAGTCTCGAAGAGAATTGAAATTAAATGAAGTGGAATCGTGCAAAAAGAATGAAAGAAGTGCAAAACCTTCCAATGAAATCGCTTATGAGAAGAGCAGTCCACATATATGGTCTCGCATCTACGAGAAATGGTCCGCATATGTGGAATAAGGCATGCAAGGCAGAACTTGCACTTGCGAGTGGAGAACCGCTTCTACAATTACACTTTTGTGAGAGAATGTTTGCATCTGCATATGCGCTTCTGCGCTTGAAGGCCGCTTATGCGGACACGCTTCTACGTGCTTTGGACCGCTTCTGCGGAACATCAATTTTCCACCATCATCGCTTCTGCGAGCAGGCATCCGCATATGCGGAACCATACCTGAGAGGATTCTTCCACAGGTGCGGTCAACGGGCTTCAAACCTGGACACTTATGTCATTTTATATTTTCGTCATTCCAAACCCACAAATATACGACCTAGATGATTGGAAACATATCTTTGTTATCCGATATCCTTTGATAGCCTCTACACATCTTGGGCAGCTTTTGTCAATTTTTGGAGCTAGGGTTCTTGCGCACACACTTGGGTCTTAAAGATTTGGAGCTTTCGGTTGAGAATTTCTTACACATTTATGTTGAATTCTTCATTTCCTTGATTTGTATTAAATATCTAAGTGTGTAGTATTTCTTCCAGCATTTAAATCTTGTTTATGGGAATATTCATATTTAACGTGTGGATTAAATACCTTGTTATTCTTATGTATTGAATGATTTTTATTTTTTATGATGTGAGTTATTATTTCTTTAATTAATCTTGTTATTAACTGTTTCCAAAGGGATTAGCTAACCCTAGGACTCGCTCATTCACTTCGAATTAGTTTTGGAAAAAATTATTTGGGGTTGGGAATGATTAATTAACAAGAACTTGAGGCATTAACCCTCATTTTATAGATTCTACCTAGGAATAGTATAGAACTACTTGTAGCCTTATTCGGGTGTGCTTAATCTCTTAATTGTTTTAGGGATAATTCAATTAATAAGTGTTGTTAGTTTTCGAAAGAATCTAATATAGAATTGTTACCTGAGGCTAATTAACATAAACTCGCTCATATTTGTAAAATCGGAAAATATATTGGATCGTTACTTGAGTGTAATTCCCAATGCATCCATGCTTGAATTGATCATTTTACTTACTTTCTAAGTTAGTTTACATTTCTGCAATTAGTTATAAATATTTTCTCAAAACATTTTTAAGTGTTTGGCTTAGCATAATATGTTATAATTCTCTTACATGCCTAATCTCCTACATATTGCTCTCTGTGGGATTCGACCCCGACTCATATTTGGGTAAATTATATTGCATGCGACCATGTCCATTTACTTTTTAGTAGTGGATTTTAACTCCATCAGGCTCCACATTGGGTGTTGTTGCACGTGCTCTAGGCTTAGCTCTACCTCTTCCTCTGCCTCTGCCCCTACCTCGGCCCCGAAACCTACCCCTAGTAGTAGCTGCAATAGGGGGCTCTGGCTCTTGCCCGGCTATAGATGTTGTGCGTGTTCTCACCATTTACGAGAGAATAAGAATGGAATGATTCAAGCATCAATGATAGAATAAAATCGCACGATAAGGAAATAAATAAGTGAAATATTTCCTAAAGCTCCACAACCTCTAGAAAATAAGTACAGACATCTCCGTACCGATCCGAACTCTACTAAGCTTCCTCATGACTCGTGAGACCTAACAAACCTAGTTCACTGATACCAACTTTTAACGACCCAGAATTCACAACCTCGGGACCGTGATGGCGCCTAACATCTAATTGTTAGGCAAGCCAATGTTAAACTAATTATCCAGTTTTTAACAATTATGTAACAACACGGCCGGTTGTTTTGAATATTTTAGCCATGTTCCCCTACTTATTGCATCCTCTATGTTATATTGTGGTTATGTGACTTTCGGGGATGTTTGGGTTTGGTTCGGGTGAGTTTTAGAATGAAATGGGACACTTAGACCCAAAGTTGGAAGCTTAAGTTTAAAGAGTTGACCGGAGTTTGTCTTTTGTGTAGATGCCTCCAAAATGGAGTTTGACGGTTATGATAGCTCCATATGGTGAATTTGGACTTAGGAGCATATCAGAATATTGATTTGGAGGCCCGCAGGTTGTTTCGGCATGAATTGGTGAAAGTTAGAAAGTTGAAAGTTTGGAAAGATGAGAAGTTTGACCAGGAGTTGGTTTAATTGATATCGGGTCCGGATTTTGGTTCTGGAAATTGGAATAGGTTTGTTGTGTCAATTATGAGTTGTGTGCAAATTGGAGGTCAATTGGAGTTGGTTTGGTATGTTTCGGCATTACCTTTAGAAGCTAGAAGTTCATATGTTCACTAGGATTGAATCAATGTGCGATTCATGGTTATAGTATTGTTTGATGTTATTTGAGGTTTCGAGCAAGTTTGTATCATGTTTTAGGACTTCTTGGTATGTTCGGAAAGGGTCCCGGGATCCCCGAGCGTGTTTCAACTTGAGTTCGGACCATTTGTTCTTGAAATAGGACTGCTGGTTTTTCTGTTCTGGTTTCCTTCTATGTGTTCACGAAGGTTCTCCTGCGATCGCATAGAGTAGTTTAGGATTGATGGATTTTTACTCTTCACGTTTGCGAAGTCAGGGATGCGATCATGAAGGTTGAAGAGATTGTGCATCGCCAAAGCGTGCATGGGACCACATTCGCTTTTAAGAAAGGAGAGACTAAGCTGAGGCACGCGATATTCTTCACGTTCGCATGGCCTGGGACGCGATCGCGTAGCATAGGAAGGTTGTTCTCCGTGTTCGCGACTGAATTCACGCGATTGCAAATGAGGTTGTTTGAGCTAGGAGAATTTGTTCTCTGTGATCGCGAGTGTGTTTTTTCGAGATCGCGAAAGACAATAACTGGGCAGCAGTATTTAATTTCATCGTTTGAGCTAGAGACCTTAGTGTTGGGCGATTATTTGAAGAGATTTTTAAGGAGTTGATTGGGGTTAGTGATTCTAACTCAGATTCGATTATTTTACATGAACCCATCAGCGTTTTTACCATTTAATTAGTGTTTTGAGTTAGACAAATTAAGGAAAATTGTGAAAACTCCATAAGCTATATTTTGCAGATTTGAAGGGCGATTTGAGGTCGGATTTGAATAATTGTCATATGGTTGGACTCATTATCGAATGGGTGTCCAGATTCTGTATGTTTCGTCAGGTTCCGAGATGCAGTCTCAGGGTTGAATTTTTTATTTCCTTTTAAGCTTGTTACTTTATTATTTGGAATAGCTTCCTATGGTTTGTATTTATGGTATAAAGTTAGTTTTGGCTAGATTCAAGCCGTTCAGAGTTGGATAATCACGGAAAAGGCTTATTAGTGGATTAAGTTAGCGTGTTTTGAGGTAAGTGTCTTACCTAAATTTTTGCGGGGGAATTACCCCTTAGGATTGGTATTTTTTGGTGTTAATTGTGGTATGTGAAAGTCGTGTACGCAAAGTGACAAGTGGGTACACTGGCTAAATGTTGTAATTGACCGGTTTAAGCTATGTAGACTCTTTTTATGGCTTTAATTGAGTTGTCATAACATGCGATATCCATCATCATTATTCTATCTTCACATGCTTTACTTGACATTGTTAATTCTTGTCTCATCTCTTACTTGTTATTTGCCTTTACATGCTTAGTTGAAGTTATTGTTCTCTCATTTCCTTGTTAAATATTTAACTGTTGAGTTACCTTACTTGAAGTTGTTATTTCTTGGAATCTCTTATTGTTGAATTTTGGTGTTAAAGTTATAAAGACTTTGATTCACATTGAGGCCAAGATGTAAATTATTGAAATACCATTATTGTTGAGATATTTACTTTTGGTTGCTATTGTTGAGACTCTTGTACATAATGTGATTGAACCATGGGCTATTTATTGTGGAAACATTATTGTTGTTGACTTCTTTGGCAAGTTGTGGTTTTGGGCACTTGGGTGCGATTTGTGATATGTTGTGATATTGATACGCATGTGATGGTATAAGGATTGGGGTTGATGTGCATCGGTGAGATAATGCGTGCTTGATACGCATGTTGCTAGTAGAGAAACTACTGAAGACACGTGGTATGATAAGGTGGGCTAAAATGCGGGTAGCTATTTCGGAAAATTGATTTTCAAAACTAAATGCAAGGATCACGCACTGGTAAAAGGAAAGATTGTGATTTGGTTTTTGAAATGAGAGTACGAGGTGGTACCTCAGTAGTGATTCTTGTTGCTATATTTCATTTACATCACTTGTATTATCTACATCGTTTCCTTGGAATTTTATTATGTGTTTCTTCTTTAATGTATTAATTGCTTTAATTTCGGTGTAGCTATTCTTGCTATATTCCTTCATTGTATCACTTCCATTATTATACTGTACTATACCTATTCAGTTTCTTTATTTATTCCAGTAGGTATCTTGACCTGACCTCGTCACTACTCTACCGAGGTTAAGTTTGATACTTACTGGGTATCGTTGTGGTGTACTCATACTACGCTTTTGCACATCTTTTTGTGCAGATCCAGGTACTTCATACCAGCCTAGGCACCTATGAGTTGAGCTTGGATAAGAGACTTCAAGGTATACCTGCTGGCGTTCGTAGGCCTCGGAGTCACCCTCTATCCAGCTTCTACTTCATTCTCTTTTTATAGATACTGTTGTATAGGGATGTTTCTGTATACTCGTGTAGAGCTTATGACTCGGTATCACCAAGTTTTGGGTGTTATATTCATTTGTATTGTGGAGTCCTTTTTATGATAGCTATTGGTTTAAATTTGAAGTTTTATGTCACGACCCAAACCGATGGGCCGCAACAGGCACTCAGTATCTTACTCAACCGCGTACCAACGTAACGTATCTGTCGTATCATAGTATCGTAGGTAAATGAGCTGGAACGTTTGTCATGAGATAACTAGAATAAAACATGAGGGAATTACTTGACATAGGATGACCAAACATGATGTACCGACTTATAAATATGACATACGGGCCTATAAGGCTGACATGATCATTTGTATATTCACCCCATAGGCCGACAAGGCCATACAAGTATCCATATACATGACATCTGTATACAAGCCTCTAAGAGTACATAAATGTCATAAAGGTTGGGACATGGTCCCGCCATACAAATCAATACATTCCCAAATCATACTGACCAAATAGGAAACTACAGAGCAAATGGAGTGCAACATCACCTTCTACTAAGTTGATAGCCTACTTGGAGGATTCTCAACTTGTCTATCGGTACCTGCGGGCATGAAACGCAGCGTCCACAGGGAAAAGGGACGTTAGTAAAAATATAGTGCTGAGTATGTAAGGCATGGAAATTAGTACATAAAAGACATAAAAGAAACGTGGAGTAAAGAATTCCACCTGTGAGTCTAAACAACTTTGTGAATCATGAAACATTTATAATGTCACTCATGTGCGCATAAATGTTAAGTCATGCATAGGTATATGCGTACATAACATCATCAAGTATCTAAGAGCATCCCATCATACCATCTCGGCTACAGTGGGAAAAATCTTCCACGTATACCAGTTGATCAGGTGGTGGTGCGTATATAACGCCACAACCTTTCCTCAGACCCCTTATACATACATATACATATAGATATACGTATATACCGCCATCTGGTCATGGGTTAATGTATATGTATAAATGAATGCAATGCATAATAAAGTAAGTCAGTAAGATCTTTCGGTATGTGGTAAGATCAATATGTCTTCGATTAATATCATGAAATAAACTTTACCAACTTACGTATTTTCTGAGACCTATGAACGAAAGATATAATATCAAGACACATGGGGAATCATGAACATATGCACCTCTAGTACATCTATGAATAGAGTTATTTATGAAAGTTGTACATTTGCTCGATTCCTTTGTATCGTATGGATCATGCCAAAAGGAAAGAAGGAATAGCCTTAACATACCTGAGTCAATTCTCTTGACAATCTCTCTAACACACGCCAATCGCGACAAAACACGTAATATTGAGATCGAAATAAGGAAAAATCCGTATGATATTCTTGAGAAAGCTTGCACTGTACTTCCTTCGAATTGCAAATCCCACGTTGCTATATTATTATGAAGTTTCATATGAATTCATTTTTGACACTACATCTGTTACTTAGCAACACACATCTCCTTCTTAATGATATAGGAAGGTCTTATAAAATTGTGGGTTGTGGGCCCCACTATTGTGATGACTTAGCCAAACAATTTCCTAAATATGCCACCTAGTCTTATAAACCAAGAGTCATTGCTTAGTCTTAGCAATTAAACCCCTTGCTGCCATGTTGGGGGTATTGTCTCCTTCAAACTTATCCACCAATTTCCAATTACATGGTTAGTCTCCCAATAAACCAATAATTAACCAATTTCCCATGTAATTAAGTAATAAACTAATTTACATAAAATATTAATCACTTTTAACACACTTTATAGACCTTACTATCATGGTCATGTGGTACCTTGTATGGCACTAGTCCATAAATACGAGGTATTATAGCTTGGACCATATTTTATCCCAAAATGTCAAACTTCGATGAAACTCATTTTCTTCGATTCGCTTACCCTCTCACCTTCACAAATTTAATTATCACCTGTTTGAAATAGCATAATACTTATAACCTCAAAATAAACTTGTCCTTGAACTGATGTCAATTTACGACAAATCCAATGTACAATACTACGGGGTGTAACATCATTGTAATACTGCAGAGTGTAACATCATTCCCCCCTTTGGAATATTCGTCCTCGAATGTTGACTGATGCACTTATCATTTTCATAAGATATGTCTTCCGAATACTTTAGTACTCTCCTTGCCATATATGCAACTGTTCTGTGAATAAATCCAAAGTCTAGGGCATTCCCACCTTTAGGCCTCTTTCTCACACCACGGCATGTGGTAGGAATTCTTCCAATCTCGTAACTCTTGCTATGTTATGTCATGCAGCCTGTATGACTTTTTCCTTGTATGTGCGCCTATGCGACTCTTCCCTCTAGCTTTTAGCCAATCTCTAGGCCTCACTTTGTGAACATATACAAAATTATGACAAGTTGTTCATCTGGGCGTCTATGGCTTTACTACATCTAAGTAGGTCATACTATACCATAATTCTTACTTCGATTTACCGTTACTGAGGTATGCAACCAAACTCCAAGTTACTCTCGTTGCTTATCCTATATGTATAAATATAAGTCCTTTAATGCTTCCTCATTACTGTTCATCTTAAGAATGACAGCCTAATCTCATCTCATACTTTATAACTTTTATCCATCCATTATTGATTCACCGCAATATTGATCTACAATCTACCACTGATAACTTGAAATCTCTTACGTAATACATTGTCACTAGGGTTCAGGTTGCATCGAGGAACATTTGAAGTGATTTTCCTGATCCACTTAGGGGCGATAGTATACTTCAATAACCGTATTTATGGCATCCCTACGTGGCTCATCTTATGGGAGTATTGTAATCCTGTACAATTCATGCAATCCCTTTTTTTATTTCTTCAAATCATTACTCAATCGAAGGCCCAAATGTCATCCTTTATCTATCACAATTACACTCTCATTCTACTACCAGGGCAGCATTCCATCTCTTCTAAATGCTACTAGTCATAGACTCCTTTGAGTTCATTCAGGCTATACTAAGCTTTCTATAACTTAGAGAAACCATCAACTCTCTTGTTTTCATGGGCTTAATCCCGATGACTTATCCATTCTCGTCACCTTCTCACTCGCCTTTTCTTATCCTTACTCCTGTCTTCATAAAACCTTGTCGCTCTACCATACTTTAGCCTTTCATGGACGCTATGGGATATCCATGATACAATCTTCTAACAATTCAATCCTTTGTCTATGACGTGGACTCAATTATTTCTTTTAACTTATACCGGAGTCTTCTATGGCTATATGACTGTCAACATATATGCTGCATGATTAATACTCCAAAATCTTAAGTGCATTCATAACGTAACTAACTCTGGATCATTGATCGAATAATTCCTTTTGTTCTATCTCAAATTTCTTTAAATGTAAGCAATTACTTTTCGGGATCGTTCTGCCACTTGTGGCATGAATACTTGGCTTATCTTAGTGCCATACATATTGGAATTCTATACAACCCATAAGATCTTGAATATCACCTTTTAATTTTTTTTTCTTCTTCCCGTTCATTACCCACGACAGGTGCCACTTTCTTATGGAGTGCATACAATGTTGTTGTGAGACTGTTGTTACAAGACCATTTCCTCTTTAGGTCATTATTCTTATGTTGAAGACTTCTTCCTTATTTCCTCAGCTAGTCTTTCGTTATAGTACTTAGGGAAGACCCTCTGACTCTTGTAAATTTGCGAGCACGTTATATTGTATACCCGAAGGAATTTTCGATGTTCTTACTCGCCTATAAATATCTATAGTTACATACCTCCGTGCCCTTTTTCTCGTAGGATTAATTCTGAACTAAGATTTTGATTGTCTCCTTAGTGGCACTCTTTCCTATTTTTTTAAAACTTAACCGGTGCCTTTAAATACACCAACTCCTATCTAAAAATGTTTCAAGGATCACGATATCATTATCTGCGAGACTGAATTAACTATGTCGGGGTTCACTATGTTTATCTTGCACGATCTGCGGATTTGTCTGTATTCTCTTGTCTAGCAATAACTAGGCTCTTCCTGAATTAACTACTAACTACTCGTTGGCCCATTCTCATATCAATATTCTCCGTAATCTTTCTTGGGTTATTTCATTTATCTTAACTTACCTCTCGCACTGGCTCCTTGACGTTATGTTTGCATAATGTTCTGGAATCGTAGCATATCTATAGGATTTGAATAAGTGCAATCTCCTCCATTTCTCATTTTTTATCGCATTCTTCCTTTATCATTCCATAGTTACTAGAACCACTTAACACCGACTTAATGCTACATCACTCCATATTACCCCCTTTAGGGGAGTACTAAGATTTAGTGCTACGATGATCTACCTATAGATGATTTAGCTCTTCATCTTTGGCAGCTTTTCACATCATCGATGACCCTGACTCGCCTTGCGGAAATCCTTCTGTACCAAGGATAACAAAATTCATTACTCACGAGGGAGACAACTAGTGTAACTAGCACACATAGTCCCTTAAGCTTAACTTTGCTCAGATTACTTGCTTTAGGGAAGCGTCTTCCTAAATCACCTTTAAAGGTTATTCTTCTATCGTCCATTCTATTATCGCCGGAATGCAATCTCTGAAATTCTCATGATGGTGACTATTATCAAATCACTCAGTCCCTAATTCATGTTTAGTTTATCTTGTTCACCAGCCCATACTGATTTCTATTACTATGGTGTCTAACTGTTTTCGTTTTGGTAGTCACGTTGGAGTCAGGAACTTATTTCTCGAAATGAGGATATGACTTTATGGCCATATACTCTTTTGTTGTCTCAAGGCCTGTTACTTCTCGTCATTTCCTTCACTTAACTACATACTCTGTAATACTATCATTATTTTTTATCTACCATTGTTATCCATGTATCACATCTTACTCACAAAAAAAAAAAAAAAAAAAAAAAATGTTCATTATCTCTCTTATTATTTCCCTGCTAATATTTCTATCTATTACTTTATTCTGAAAACTTCAACAAGACATTCTTTTCCTTTTGACTCCCCTTGCTCCACCCACTGGCTCTTTGGGTTGCCTGACATTTTCTCTCTACTAGGGAAGGGAGCCACACTAAGGTAAAATATATCCCTTCTAGGCTTCCAGTGCCTATCTTTGTAATTATTTCTTTTTGAACATTCTAGTATTCATATCTAGCTATACTATTCTATAGTGCACCATCTGAGTGACTCACAAGGATATGTATTAGCACATTTGCAATATCATTCGGAAATGTCAACTAACACAAATAATCCATCCACTATTTTGGGTTACTCTAACCCCAGTCGGATCCTGATATCCCGTCCTTCTGTTAAACTATATTTGTTAGCTCCCATAGGGCATAACTAAGATAAGTGTGGTCGAATGTACATGCATCTGTTACTGTTGAAGGTAAATCAAAATACTTATATTTCTCTGCCTGAATGTTACACCCCATGTTTTCGTACATCAAAGTCCGCCATAAGTAAATTGATTAAAGCTCAGAAATGAGATGTTACATACCGCATTTTCATACGTTAAAGTTTCATCGTAAGTTAATCGATGTAGACTCGAGGATGAGATTATTTTTGAGGTTATAAGCATTTATGCTATTTCAAACAAGGGATAAGTAAATTCACGAAGGTGAGAGGGTAAACGAATCAAAGAAAATGAGTTTCGTTGAAGGTTGTCAATTTGGGATAAAATACCGTCCGAGCTATAATACCCGATATTTATGGACTAGTGCCATACAAGGTACCACATGAGCATGATAGTAAGGTACATAAAGTGTGTTAAAAGTGAATAGTATTTTAAGTAATTTGAGATAATTCTTAATTATGTGAATAATTAGGTAATTAGTGATTTTAATGGGTGATTAACTAAGTAATTAAAAATACTGAATAATCTTGATAAGCCTCATAACGTGGCAGCCCAAGAAGTCTTGATCAAAGCCCAAATAATGAGTCTTAACTCATGTAAAAAGGTGGCAAAATTAGAGGAATTTTGGTGGCCAAGTCATCTCCTAAGTGGGGCCCACACCCACTAGGATAAAAGACCTCTCTAATTCAAAGATAGGTGCTTATATCTAATCTTCAAATAATGGATCTTGTTCAGAAAATTCATACGAGACATCTTAATATTATAGCAACGTGAGAATTAGCGATTCTAAGGGAGTACGGTGCAATCTTTCTCAAGAATATCATACGGTTTTTTCCTACTCCGATATTGCCATCCCGTAATGTTTTGCGATTGTTGGGTGTTGGAAGGATTGTCAAGAGAATCGGCTCAAGTATATTAAGGTTATCCATTCTTTCTTTTTGACATGATCCATATATTACAAACGAAACGAGCAAATGCACAACTTTCATAAATGACTCTATTCATAGAAGTACTAGAAGTGCCTACGTTCTTGATTCCCCATGTGTCCTATTATTCTATCAGTTGTTCATGGGTCTCAGAAAATACGTAAGTTGATAATGTTTATTTCATGATATTAATCAAAGGCATATTGATCTTTTGACATTCTGAGAAATCTTATTAATGTACTTCATATGCATTTCATTCATTTATATATGTACATTGAACCATGACCAGATGGTGTTATATACGCGTATATTATATGTATATAGGATATGGGAAAAGGTTACGACATTATATACGCACCACCACCTAATCAGCTGGTATACGTTGATGAATTGCCCACAGTGGCCGCGATGATATGATGGGATGCCCTCAGAGGCTTGATGATGTTATGAACACATATACCTATGCATAGTATGATATTTATATGCATATGCATGATATTATAAATATGAAATGATTCACAGAGCTTTTCAGACTTACATGTTGAGTCTTTTACTCCATGTTTCTCTATATCTTTATTTACTGATTTTCATTCCTTACATACTCGGTACATTATTTCCACTGACGTCCCTTTTCCCTGGCAATGCTGCGTTTCATGCCACAGGTCCCGATAGACAGTTGAGAGTCCTCCAAGTAGGCTTATCAGCTCAGCGAAAGGTGTTGGTGCGCTCCATTTGCTCGGGAATTGCTTATTTGGTCAATATGATTTGGTCATGTATTGATTAGTATGGCGGGGCCCTATCCCGACGTTTATAGTGTTTATCTACTCTTAGATGCTTGTAGACATATGAAACATACGTGAAAGATGGTATGGTCTTGTCGGCCTATGTTCAGTGTACAAGTGATCATTTTGGTCTTATAGAACCGTATGTCATATGTATAAGTTTGTAGTACATGTTAGGTGTTTTCTCGTGTTTTATTCTACTTATCTCACGATAGCCTTTCCGGCTCATTTACCTATAATAGTAAGATACGAAAAGATATGTTACGTTGATACTCGGTTGAGTAAGGTACCGGGTGCCCGTTGCGGCCCATTGATTTGGGTCGTGACACTGAATTGTAAATACTAATAATTCTAATTAATTGGGCCTCGTACCCTTCTTCACCT
Source organism: Nicotiana otophora (assembly GCA_000715115.1). NCBI lineage: Eukaryota > Viridiplantae > Streptophyta > Magnoliopsida > Solanales > Solanaceae > Nicotiana > Nicotiana otophora. The sequence continues at coordinate 43,036 of AWOL01S0005132.1, forward strand.
TGATTCTTTTACTTGTTCAAACTTGTATCTACCTTCTGAATCTATCATTGCTTTTCACCATATGGTGGATACATATTCTTTCCTTAAGGCTCCTAATCAAGAAGCTTACATGTCTTAGTACACACATGTTGTGCTTAAGACCTCACATTTATCCATCATAAAAAAGACAAAATTGAGTTCCTCTAACTCAACTTTTCCACAACCACATGCAATCTCTTACCAACTATCTTTTGGATGTAGGTATCGTCTTACTACGAATTAAATAGAATTTAGGAGTTTGAATTCTTACAAGTGAGTTCTACCACACGATCTAGAGTGAGAAGAAAAAGTGGAAGTCCTAAATGCCCTATAGCTTCCTGCTTATAAATGTGGTTCACAACACACCCATAAACAAGACTCTACTAGACACAACTTGCAGACTCCTTAGGACAAAAGTGCTCTGATACCACTTTTGTCATGACCCAAACAGATAGGTCGCGACGGGCACCCGGTACCTTACTCAACCGTGTACCACCGAAACATATCTGTCATATCATACTATCATAGGTAAATGAGCCTTCAAGGGTATCGTAAGATAACTAGAATAAAACATGAGGGAAATGCTCGACATAGGACAACCCAACAAGATGTACCGACTTATACATATGACATACAGGCCTATAAGGCTGACATAATCATCTGTACATTCACACCATAGGCCGACAAGGCCATACAAGTATCCATATACATGACATTTGTCTAAAAGCCTCTAAGAGTACATAAATATCATAAAGGTCGGGACAGGGCCCAGCCATACCAATCAATACATGTCCAAATCATACCGACCAAATAGATAACTCCGGAACAAATGGAGTGCACCAACACCTTCTACTGAGTTCATAGCCTACTTGGAGGATTCTCATCTTGTCTATCGGTACCTACGGGCATGAAACGCAGCGTCCCCCGGCAAATAGGACATCAGTACAAATACAGTACTCAGTATATAAGGCATCAAAATCAGTACATAAAAGAAATATGGAGTAAAGAATTCCACATGTAAGTCTAAAACAATTTTTGAATCTTGAAACATTTATAATGTCATGCCCGTGCATATAAATGTCAAGTCATGCATAGGTATATGTGTACATAACATCATCTAGCCTCTGAGGGAATCCCATCATATCATCTCGGTCACTGGGAGCAAAATCATCAACGTATATCAGCTGATCAGGTGGTGGTGTGTATATAACGCCATAACCTTTCCTAATACCCCTTATACATATATATATATATACATATCGATACGCTTATATAACACCATCTGGTCATGGGTCAATGTACATGTATAAATGAATGCAATGCATAATGAATTAAGTCAGTAGGATTTTTTGGTATGACAAAAGATCAATATGCCTTCGATTAATATCATGAAATAAACTTTACCAACTTACGTATTTTCTGAGACCCATGAACAGAAGATATAATATTAACACACATGGGGAATCATGAACATAGGCACCTCTAGTACTTCTATGAATAGAGTTATTTATAAAAGTTGTACATTTGCTCGTTTCATTTTTTATAATATGGATCATGCCAGAAGGAAAGAAGGAATAGCCTTAACATACCTGAGCCGATTCTCTTAACAATCCCTCTAACACACGCCAATCACGACGAAACACGTAGCGACAAGATCAAAATAGGGAAAAATTCTTATGATATTCTTGAGAAAGATTGCACCGTACTTCCTTAGAATCGCAAATCTCACGTTGCTATAGTATTATGAAGTTTCATAAGAATTCATTTTTGTGATTGCATCCGTTACTTAGCAAAATACATCTCCTTCTTAATGATATAGGAATGTCTCTTAAAATTGTGGGTTGTGGGTCCTACTATTGTGATGACTTAGCGAAACATTTTCCTAAATATGCCACCTAGTCTTATGAACCAAGAGCCATTGCATAGTCTTACCAATTAAGCCCTTTGCTGCCACGTTGGGGGTATTGTCTCCTCCAAACTTATCCACCAATTTCCAATTACATGGTTAATCTCCCATTAAACCAATAATTAACTAATTTACCACATAATTAAGTAATATCCTAATTTAATTAAAATATTAATCACTTTTAACATACTTAATATACCTTACTATCATGGTCATGTGGTACCTTGTATGGAACTAGTCTATAAATACGGGGTATTATAGCTTGGACCGTATTTTATCCCAAATTGTCAAACTTCGACGAAACTCATTTTCTTCGATTCGCTTACCCTCTCACCTTCACGGATTTACTTATCACTTGTTTGAAATAGCATAATACTTATAACCTAAAAATAATCTTGTCCTTTAACTGATGTCAATTTATGACAAATCCAACCTACAATACCACGGGGTGTAACATCGTTGTAATACTGCGGAGTGTAAACTTTTATTACTATTTCTGTTAGTTATTCATGTATGTTAGGCTTACCTAATTTTAAAGACTAGGTACAAGCACGACATCATACGAGGAATATTGGGGTCGTGGCAATATGATATCAGAGCACTAGGTTCATAGGTATTTCAAGTCATAGGAGGTTTAGTAGAGTCTCGAGGATCAGCACGAAGATGTCTATACTTATCTTTGAGAGGCTATGGCCTTATTAGGAAACTTCACTTTTTTAACTCTTTATCGTGTTAATTTGTTGGCTCCGAAATTATGAATCTTTGTCTTTCTATTCTCTCACAGATGGTGAGGACATGCACCACTAAATCCGACAATCAGACACTCATGCTCCTTGCTAGAGCCGCGATAGTCCGGGGGCGGGGCAGAGGCCGAGGAGGGGTATATGGTGCAGCCAGAGAACCTGCCCGAGCTGCGACCGAGGAGCCACTAGTAGCTCTAGTTTGGGGGGGGGGAAGACATCTGAGGTACCTGTTGCTACCCCTGCACTTGAGGAGACCCTCGCACTGTTCTTGAGCATGTTTGGCACTCTAGCTCAGGCGGGGATGATTCCACTTGCACCAGGCACATATCGGGCTAGGGGAGGAGCTCGACTCCAGCAGCCCGTACCCCAGAGCAGAGGGTCCAAGATGACAAGGTCCCAGAGGTTATACCAGTGCAGTCTGTTGTCCTAGTTTAGCCTGAGGTTAGGACAACAGCATCTGAGGAGGAGCAGCATAGATATGAGAGTTACAAGAAGTACTACCCTCATACTTTCAGCGGACTAGCTATAGAGGGTGCACAGGATTTTCTGGAGAAATGCCACTATATTCTCCGTACCATGGGTAGTGTGGAGATGAGCGAGGTTGCTTTTACTACATTCTAGCTATCGGGACCAGCGTATTGGTGGTGGCGGGCATGTGAAAGGGGTAGCCCAGCCGATGCAGCTTCACTCACATGGGCTTAATTTTCAGAGATGTTGTCAGATTCAATGAGTTGTCAAGACATGCACCTACCTTGGTTTCCATAGTTAGAGAGCGAGTTCGTCGATTTATCGAAGGGCTCAACTATGGTATTAGATTCAGCATGGCTCGAGAGTTGGAGACAGATACCCCATATCAGTAAGTGAAAGAGGTCTCATGGCGATTGGAGGGTATGTGTGGTCAGGAGAGAGAGGACATGGAGGCCAAGGGACATCGAGATTGTGGGGGATATAGTGGTGCCCGTGCCTAGTTGCAACCCGTTAAGCTGGAGGCTATGTGAGTCGTCCAGTTCATTTAGCACTTCCAGCTTTCAGTTGTACTCTGGCTACTCCCAGATTTCATGTTGCTAATTATGCATCGCCACTATCTAGTGCACCTCCTACACGGGGTGCTTTCAGCGATCAGTCCATCCAACCAAGCCCAAGCCAGCTTTGGCAGTGGCGTCCTTCGAGATCTTGTTTTGAGTGTGGTGATACTCGTCATTTGGAGAGGGATTGCCCTAAACTTAGGAGGGGTACACCTCCATTGACTACTAAGGCTCCACGGATTCCACATGGTCCTCAAACTTCTCAGGTTGTGGTTACCGCTCCAGTTGCCACTCCACCTGTACAGCCAGCTAGAATGGAGGTTAGGAAGGTAGGGTTCTCCCTAGAAGGGGAGGCCATTCCAGATGTTATGCTTTTCTGGGTTGGACAGAGGAAATAGCATCAGATGCAGTTATCACAGGTATTGTTCCATTTTTTCATAGAGATGTATCAGTCTTATTTGATTCAGGTTCCACTTATTCATATGTATCATATTACTTTGCTCCGTATTTAAGTATATCTTGTGAATCTTTGAGTTCTCCTATTTATGTGTCCACGCCTTTGGGAGATTCTAATGTTGTTGATCGTGTGTATCGGTCGTGTTTAGTTGCTATTGGTGGTTTTGACACCAGAGGTTATCTACTGTTGCTCATTATGGTAGACTTTGTTGTTATCTTGTGCATGGACTGGTTGTTGCCCTATCATGTTATTCTAGATTTTCACACCAAGGCGGTGACGTTGGTTGTGCCAGGCTTACCGCGGTTGGAGTGGAGGGGTACTTAGGATTATGTTTCTAGCAGGGTTGTGTCCTTCCTTAAGATACATCAGATGGTTGGGAAGGGGTGTGATGCATATCTAGCCTTTGTGAGAGAATCCAGTGTTGATACTGCTGCCGTTGAGTCAGTCCCGGTAGTGAGAGACTATCCAGATGTATTTCCGGTAGATCTTCCGAGCATGGCGCACGATAGAGTTATCGATTTTGATACTGACTTTTTTTCGGGCACTCAGCCCATTTCTATTCCACCATATCGTATGGCCCTAGTGAAGTTGAAGGAGCAGTTGCAAGAGTTGCTTTATAAGGGTTTCATTCGGCCTAGTGTATCACCATTGGGTGTTTCGGTTCTGTTTATGACGAAAATGAATGGTTCTATGCGTATGTGTATTGACCATTGGTAGTTGCACAAGGTTACAATGAAGAACAAATATCCATTGCCACGCTTTGATCACCTATTTGATCAATTACAGGATGCCAGAGTGTTCCGAAAGAATGATTTGTTGTCAGGGTATCATCAGCTGAAGATTCGGGATCCGAATATTCCGAAGCCTGCTTTCAGCACTCGATATGGTCACAACGCGTTCCTTGTGATGTCATTGTATTTATTGATGACATCTTGGGGTAGTCCTGTAGCCGAGAGGATCATGAGCAGCATTTGAGGATTGTGCTCTAGACCTTGAGAGAAAAGAAGTTGTATGAAAACTTTGCAAAGTGCGAATTCTGGCTTGATTCAATGGCATTTTTGGGTCATGTAGTGTCGAGTGAGGGGATCAAGGTTGATCCGAAGAAGATTGAAGCAGTGCAGAGTTGGACCAGACCATCTTCAGCTACTGAGATCCTAGTTTTCTTGGTTTGGCCGGGTATTACCGTCGGTCCGTATAGGGTTTCTCATCTATTGTTGCACCTATGACCAGATTGACCCAGAAAGGTGCTCCTTTCGGATGGACCGAGGATTGTGAGGAGAGATTTCAAAAGCTTAAGATTAATTTGACTACAACCCTAGTATTGGTGTGGCCAACGAGTTTAGGGTCTTACATTGTGTACTATGATACGTCATGTGTTGGCCTTGGCGCACTGTTGATACAAAGCGGTATAGTGATTGCCTACGCGTCTAGACAACCAAAGGTTCATGAGAAGAATTATCTGGTCCATGACTTTGAATTGGCATCTATTGTTCATGCCTTGACGATTTGGCGGCTCTATTTGTACGGTATCCCTTGTGAGGTCTATACCAACCACCGGAGTCTCTAGCATTTGTTCAAACAGAAGGATCTTAATTTACACCAGCGGAGAGTATTAGAGTTGCTTAAAGACTATGATATCAATATTCTATATTATCCCAGGAAGGCCAATATGGTGGCCGATGCCTTGAGTCGAAAGGCGGAGAGCTTGGGCAGGTTTAGCATATCTACCAGCAGCAGAGAGGCCATTAGTATTTGATGATTAGGCTTTGGCCAACCAGTTTGTTAGATAGGATGTTTCAGAGCCGAGTCGAGTTTTGGCTTGCGTGGTGGCTCTACCCTTTTTATATGATCGCATCAGAGAGCGTCAATTTATGACCCATAGTTTCTTTTCCTTAGGGACACAATACAACACAGTGATGACAAGGAGGTGTCTACCAAAGATGCCAATGTGTTGCGGATGCATGGCTGATTATGTATGCCCAATGTAGATGGGTTACAGGAGTTGATTCTTCAGGAGACCCACAGTTTGTGGTACTCCATTCATCTGGGTGCCGTTAAGATGTATTAGAATTTGAGGTAGCACTATTGGCGAAGAACAATAAGGAAAGACATAGTGAAGTATGTAGCTCGATGCCTAAATTGTTAGCCGGTGAATTATGAGCACCGGAAGCTAGGTGGGTTGCTTCAGAGACTTGAGATTCCAAAGTGGAAATGGGAGCGAGTTACCATGAAATTCGTTGTTAGGCTCCCACAGACTCGAAAGAAATTTGACGTTGTATGGGTGATTGTGGATAGGTTGACCAAGTCGGCTCATTTCATTTTCGGTGGTGGCTTCTTATTCTTCAGAGCAACTAGCTCAGGTCTGTATCCGCGAGATTGTCTGACTTTATGGCGTACCGGTATCCATCATCTCTGACCGGGATAGACAGTTTACATCGTGCTTCTGGAGTCGTACAACATGAGTTAGACACACGGCTTGAGTTGAGTACATCACTCCACCCCTAGACGGACGGACAGTCCGAGCGCACCATTCAACTATTAGACGATATGGTTCATGCATGTGTTATGGAGTTCGGGGATTTTTGGTATCGGGTTTTGCCGCTTGGGGAGTTTGCCTACAAGAACAACTACCAATCAAGTATTCAGATACTCTTTATGAGGCCCTATATAGGAGACGGTGTCGTTCCTCTGTTGGCTAGTTTGAGCCGGGAGAGTCTAAGTTATGAGGCATGGATTTGGTTTGAGATGCCTTGGAGAAGGTCAAGTTGATCCAAGATCGGCTTTGTATAGCCCAATCTAGACAGAAGAGTTCTGCGGATCGGAAGGTTCGTGATGTTGCATTCATGGTTGGAGAGCGTATCTAGCTCCGGGTTTAGCCCATGTAGGGTGTTATGAGATTCGGGAAGAAGGGCAAGTTGAGCCCTTGGTATATCGGACCTTTTGAGATTCTTGAGAGGATTGGTGAGGTAGACTACAAGGTTGCATTGCCACCTAGTCTATCTACAGTTCATCCAGTGTTCTATGTTTCTATGCTCCGAAAGTATCACGGTGATACGTCCCATGTGTTAGATTTCAGCTCTGTCCAATTCGACAAGGACTTGTCTTATATTGAGGAGTCGGTGGCCATCTTGGATAGGCAGGTTTGAAAGTTGAGGTCAAAAAGCATTGCTTCAGTCGATGTTCAGTGAAGGAGTCAACTAGTAGAGGAGGCGATTGCGAGACTGAGCATGATATGCATTGCCGTTATCCTCATCTTTTCTTCACTTCAGGTATGTCTCTATACTCGTTCAAGGAGGAACAGTTTTTTCAAGAGGGGGAGGATGTAATGACCCAGTCGGTCGTATTGATAATTTTAGCCCTGTTCTATTACTTATTTCCTCTCATGTTATATTGTGGCTATGTTACTTGCCGGGGTGTTTGGTTTTGGTTCGGGTGAGTTTCGGAGTGAAATGGGACACGTAGTCCCAAAGTTGGAAGCTTAAGTTGAAAGAGTTCACCTGACTTTGACTTTTGTATAGATGACTCCAGAATGGAATTATGACGGTTTTGATAGCTCTGTATTGTGATTTTGGACTTAGGAGCATGTCCGGATATTTATTTGAAGGTCCGTAGGTCGTTTTGCCTTGAATTGACAAAAGTTAGAGGTTGAGAAGTTTGATCGGGAGTTGTCTTTATTGATATCGGGTCCGGATTTCTGCTCCGGAAGTTGGAATAGGTCTGCTGTTTCAATTATGAGTTATGTGCAAAATTTGAGATCAATTAGAGTTGGTTTGGAATATTTCGGCATTAGTTTATAAGCTAGAAGTTCATAAGTTCATTAGGCTTGAATCGATGTGTGATTCGTGATTATAGTGTTGTTTAATGTTATTTGAGGCTTCGATCGAGTTCGAATCATGTTTTAGGACTTGTTGGTATGTTCGGACGGGGTCCCGGGGGTCCCCGTGCATATTTCGAATTGAGTTCGGACTATTTGTTCTTGAGATAGGACTGCTGGTTTTTCTGTTATGGTTTCCTTCTATGCATTCGCGAAGGTTCTCCTGCGATCACGTAGAGTATTTTGGGACTTATGGATTTTTACTCTTTGCGTTCGCGAAGTCTGGGATGCAATCGCGAAGGTTGATGAACTTGTGCATTGCGAACGCGTGCATGGGACCGCGTTTCGTATAAGGAAGGAGGGTATGAGCGGAGGCACGCGATGTTCTTCGCGTTCGCGCGGCCTAGGATGCAATCGCGTAGCTTAGGAATGCTGTTCTCCGTGTTTTCCACTGAATTCACGCAATCGCGAAGGAGGTTTTGTGAGATTGGAGAATCTTTTCTCCGCAATCGCGAAAGACAATAACTGGGCAGCGGTATTTAATTTCCAAATCGAGGGTTTTGTCCCATTTTTCATCTTTTAAGCTACAGACCTCGATTTTGGGCAATATTTGAAGAGAGTTTTAAGGAGTTGATTGAAGTAAATGATTCTAACTCGGATTGGATTGTTTTACACGAACCCATCATTGTTTTTACCATTTAATTACTGTTTTGGGTTAGAAACATTGGGGAAAATTGTGAAAACTGCATAAGCAATATTTTGAGATTTGAACTGCCATTTGATATTGGATTTGAATAATTTTAGTATGGTTGGACTCGTTATCGAAATGGCATTCGGATTTTATAAGTTTGGTCGAGTTCCGAGATTCGGGCCCGGGGTTAACATTTTGAGTTGTCTTGGTTATTTGCTTTAAATATTGCAACTTTATTATTCGGAATAGCTTCCTATGATTTGTATTTATGGTATAAAGTTATTTTGGCTAGGTTCGAGCCGTTCAGAGATGGATAATCGCGGAAAAGGCTTACTAGTGGATTGAGTTAGTGTGTTTTGAGGTATGTGTCTTGCCTAACTTTATGTGGAGGAATTACCCCTTAGGATTGGTGTTGTTTGGTATTAACTATGGTATGTGAAAGCCGTGTATGCAAGGTGACAAGTGGATACGCTGGCTAAATATGATAATTGACCGGTTTAAGCTATGTAGACTCTTTTCATGCCTTTAACTGAGTTTTCATAACATGTGATGTACATCATCATTAGTCTATCTTCACATGCTTCACTTGACATTGTTAATACTTGTCTTATCTCTCACTTGTTATTTGCCTTTACATGCTTAGTTGAAGTTATTGTTCTCTCATTTCCTTGTTAAATATTTAACTTATGAGTTACCATACTTGAAGTTGTTATTCCTTGCAATCTATTATTGTTGAATTTTGGTGTTGATGTTATATGGCATAATAGGCTAGTAGACACTTGTACTTGTTCGTGTTTGTCATCCCTGTCCTTGTACTCGATGAAGTTTTATCCAGGAACTTATAGTTGTTCAAAGTGAGTATTTTGAACCACTATGACTATTGACCGAGCATATGTGACAATTTGATGTCTGAGTTGTACAAAACGCGTATAACGAGCGCTAATGTAGAAATTTATATTAAAAATGATTAAAATAAAAAGAAAAAGAAGAAGACAAAAGAAATAAAAAAACAAAAACATAGTATGTTTCTTTCTCATTTTCACCAACCCCTTCCCCTGTTTATTCTCTCTTTATCCCAGGCCCCTACTCGTTCTTCCCCCAGCCCTAGCCCCATTTCTTTTTCTTTGTTCCCCATTCCCATTCTTCCCCAGCCCCTACCCCATTTCCTTTTCTTTTTGTCCCCTTTCTGTTCTTCCCCCAGCCCCTGCCCTTTTCTTCTTTTTAAAATATCTTTCATAGATATGATTTTCCTTTGCATAGTCTAGTTAATTATCTATTTTCCATTGTTTGTTTGCTTTGTGAATATTGGTTTTCAGTGCAAAATAGTTTAATTTGATTGATAAAAATCATTAATTTTTATTACTCTTGTATGGTTGTTGTTATTATATAGGTATGAAGTTACATTTACTAAAATATGATGGAGTGTAATATTAGGAACCCTTTTTTGGGAAGCAAGATCTTAACAGAGGAGGGAGCCGGATTTAAAGCTATTGAACTCGTGAATGAGTGAAGGAATGAAGTTGGGCGAAAATGGCGAGAAAAGTAACGAAATTGGGTTGGTACTACGGTTGGCGAAATTGAGTATATATGCCAACACATATATACTCGTCACCTCACATATACGTCGTCCCCACACATAACACACATAACAAATAGACCAACAAGTCCTAATCCCTCAAGTTAACGTTAACTACGATAATTACCTCCCTCCGCAACCAAATCAATGCTCAACTGTGGCTTTTCCTCTAGAATTAGCCTCCAAACCAATCAAATCTATCCAAATATAATTCAAAATAGGCTTTAGAAACTACTCACGAGTGAAAAAGATGCTATCTTTAATGATTTTAGAAAAGTCAACAAAAGTCCACCCAGGGCCCGCTTGGTCAAAATTCAAGATTAAGACCAAAAACTCAATTACCTATTCACCCCCGAGCCCGGTTATGTAAGTAGTTTTGAAGTTTGACCTTAATTTGAGGTCTAAATTTTGATTTTTCAAAATCCCCAATTTCTTATTAAATCCCTAATTTCTAACATTAAGAATCATAGATTAAAGATTAAAATCAATCAGTGTTTATGGAAATGTAATGAAACAAATTAAAATATACTAACCAATGAAGTGGGGATGAAAAACCTCTTCAAAATCACCTCTAGGCTGAGCTCAAACTTGAAAATGGTGAAAAGTGAAGAAAATCCCGACTTTGGAATGTTTTAATAATTAGGCGCCATATGTTCTTCATGTTCATGAAGCACCCGATGTGATCGCGAAGCACAACGGCCAGACGGCCTTTGCATTCGCGAGCTATTCTTCGCATTCGTGAAGGCTTACTCCCCCCTGACATTGCGTTCGTGAGCCAAGAAATGCATTCGTGAAGAGTAATGATAGACCATTCCCAAATCCCACAAGCTTCTCGTTCACGGACAGCAAGTCGCGTTCGCGAAGGGTAAACCCCCCTCCACTCCACGTTCATAACCAGCTTCTCGTGTTCGCGTAGAAGAAATTCCGCCCTAGCCGAACTTTCCCTTCACGATCACTGGAGTAGCTTCGCGATCGCGAAGCACAAAGTATCAGACACCAGCAACAGATCAACAATTTTCTAAGTCCAAAATGATTTGTAGCCTACCCAAAACTCACCCCAGCCCCTCAACCTCCAAACCAAGCATGCACACTAGTGTAATATCAACATACGAACTCGCTCGGGTCATCAAAATATAAAAATAACATCTAGAACTATGAATCAGACATCAAAATGCATGCAATTTTCAGAGAAACTAAAGAACTTCAAAAATCACAACCAAGCATCCGAATCCTATCAAAGTAACTCCAATTTGCGCCAGATTTTGCAGACAAGTTTCAAATAGCAAAATGGACCAATACCAAGTCCCGGAACTAAAATTCGAATCTGATATCCACAAAGTCAACCTATGGTCAAATATAGGAATTTTTCAAACCTTCAAATTACTAGCTTTTGGCAAAACAAGTCAAATCAAGTTAGGGACTTCCGAATTCAATTTCGGGCATCGCCCAAGTCACAAATAATGAAAACGGACACACTGGGATTATCAAAATACTGATCCGTAGTTTTTTACACAAAATGTTGATTAGTCAACTAAAGTTGTTTTTAAAGCCAAAAATTATATTTTCTTCACAATTTAACACAAAATCTCTTCAGAAAATACACGAACTGTCACAAATCGAAAAACATTAAATGAAGCTAATATAGGTGTAATGACCTGGCCGGTTGTTATGAGTGTTGTAGCCTCGTTCCCCCATTTACTGCTTATTTTATGCTCAATTGTAGTTATGCAACTTATCGAGGTAGTTGGTTCGGTTCCGGAGATGTTTCAGAATGAGTTGAGACACTTAGTCTCAAGGTTGGAAGCAACCTTGACCGGTTGTTGACTTATGTGTAAATGGTTCCAGAATAGAGTTTAGATGGTTTTGATAGCTTTGTTTGGGTGATTTTGGACTTAGGAGTGTGTCCGGATAGTGATTTGGAGGTCCGTAGTTGCTTTTGTCTTGCAATGACTTAAGTTTTAAAATTAAAAGTTTTAGAAATTGAGAAGCTTGATCGAGAGTTAACTTTGTGGTTACAGGGCTCGGATTTCGATTTCAAAAGTTGGAATTGGTCCGAAACTTGGATTTTAGTGCAACTGTTAAGGTGAATTAGACTTGATTTTCTAGGTTTATGCATCGAATGTGGAAGTTAGAAGTTCATTAGGCTTGAATTGGGGTGCAATTCGTGTTTTCAATTTGTTTGATGTAATTTCAGGCCTTGACTAAGTTCGTATCGTGTTTTAGAATTTGTTGGTACATTTGGTTGAGGTCCCGGGGGCCTCGGGTTAGCTTCGGATGGTTAGTAAATCAAATTTTGCTTAAGTGTTATGCTGAGGATCTACAGATCTGGTGCCATCTCACCTGCGGTGGGATTGACCACAGGTGCGGTGCCCCAGAAGCGGCTAAGCTTGCCTAGCTGAGAAATAGAGGAAGGTCACTTGGGGTCGCATGCACGAAAATGTTTCCGTAGATAGGGATGCACATTTGTGCGAGGTGGACCGTAGAAGCGGATTTGGGCAGGCAATATGGGAGTCGTAGAAGCGAGTAATGGTTCGCAGATGCAGTCCCGCATGTGTGAAGCTGGGACCGCAGGTGCACATGGTCGTATGTTAAGTGGGTTTTGCAGATGCAAAGTTTTCTCCCCAAAAACGGTAACGCAGGTGCGAGCCCAGGCTCCACGGGTGCGAAAATGCCTGGGCAGTTTTTATTATTCGAGGGTTTCATGATTTTTATCATTTTGGACTTTGCAAACTCGGACTAAGGCGATGTTAGAGGGATTTCGAGGGGTTTCTTGAGGTAAGTCACTCTTGATCGTTTTTATGCAATAATATTGTTTACCCATTGAATTTCCCACCTAGTTTGTGTATTATTTAGTGGAAATTTAGGAGTTTTGGGCTACGGATTTGAGAGCAAAATATGGGGATTTGCGGTGTCGAAATTTGGTAAATTTTGTATGGTTAGACTCATGGTTGAATAGGCTTTCGGAATTTGTAATTTTTATTTGATTCCGAGACGTGGGCCCGGGGTTGATTTTTGAGTTGATTTTTGAGTTGACTTTTGACTTTTGATTTAGCACTTAGCATTTTCATATGGATTTGATTCCTATAGCTTGAGTTGATTGTATCAAATTTTTGTGGCTAGATTCGAGGCATTAGGAAGCCGATTCGCGAGGCATTGGCTTGTTGGAGTAGAGATTTGCCCAATTTGAGGTAAGTAACACTTCTAAACTTTGTTCTGACGGTATGAATCCCTGAAATTACGTGCTATGTGATTGTTGTTTAGGTGATGCACATGCTAGGTGACGCGCGTGTCGTCGTGCACCATAGTAATTATGATTCAGTCAATTTCGTGGAACTGTGTAGCTATCTTATTTGAATATTTTTACTGTACCCTATATGTTAGAGCAATTGAGCTGTGATTTATGTTAGAAATCATGGTTAGTATATGTGCTCGTGCTATTGGGACCAACAATGGTCGTTATTTGCTTAATTGCATTATGTACTTAGTCGCATTCATCATTGCATATCTTATCTCAGTCTCTACTATCATATATTTTCACATCACATATTATTGATTTGGCCTACTTAGCATGAGTGTTGTGAGCTCGAGAGACTAGAGAGATTGATGACTGAGTGAGGATGAGGTCCTGTTTGTGAGTGATATTTATGGGATCGGGATGCATGTCATACCAGACTTTATTGATTCATGCCATGATTGGCTTATAATAGCACCTGGGCTGGATCTACCCCTCCGGAGTCTACACACCCACAGTAAGCACAGTTGCTATTGATTCACGATGGGATTGGGCTGCGTGTCGCAACAAGATTTATTAGTGTGCGAGATGGATCTGCCCTATACAATGCTGAGTGATTGATTGTGATGAGTGAGAATTGAGACAGTCAGGTTGAGTACTCTTAGAGTGTGAGTACGTGAGGCTTCCATTATATTGCATCACATACGATGTGCATATTGGCCTGTAGATATAAAGATGTCATATTCCTCATATCATTCAGACTTGACATATTTTATATGTTTGAGTTTAATTGTTAAACTTGGAAACATGTCTATATTCTTGTACTGGTACCTGCATATTATGAGTTTCTCTGAGATATTATAGTCATATGTTTTGTAAATTTCCGTGTTGTTTAATTCTGTACTTGGACCGTGTTGTTCGGACTCGTCATTACTTTCAGTCCAAAGGTTAGACTTATTACTTATTGAGTTGGTTGTACTCACGCTACACCGTGCACTTCATATGGAGATCCAGGTTTTTTGGGCACAGTGGTTGGTGATATCAGAGTTTCAGTCGTTAAGAGATTATCGAGGTAGCTGCCTTGGCGTCTGCAGATCTTAACTCTCCTCCCTTATCTCTCGGTTTTACGTACTCTATTCTACTATCTTAGACAGTGTATCAGACTATGTTTTTGTATAGATGCTCGTGTACTCAGTGACACCTGGTTTTTGAGAAATTTTGTATTGAGCTGTGGTGTTTTCATTCAGTTTTATGAGACTTTTACTTACTTAAGCTTATTTTTGTATATTGTAAATTTCAAGATGTTGATATGTATGGGTTTTTGACTTGCCTAGTATTATGATAGGCACCATCACGGTACTTGGGATTTTGGATCGTGATAAGTTGGTATCAGAGCCAAGGTTACATAGGTCTCATGAGTCATGAGTAGGTTTAGTAAAGTCTTGCAGATCGGAACGGAGACATCTGTACTTATCTCTGAGAGGTTGTCGAACCATTAGGAAAAACACAACATTCTTGTATTCTCGTCGTGTGAATTTCTTGCTTCCGGGAACTAAACTTTAATTATTCTACTTCTCTCACAGATGGTCAGGACACGTGCTATCGGAACAGGCGGACGGCTACTAGTACTATCAGCTAGGACCACTAGAGGGTGAGGCCGTGGTAGAGGCCGAGATGCAGCTCGTACAATAACTAGAGCAGCACCTGCAGACCCACCAATTGCTCCAGCTCAGGAGCAAGTTCCATATATGGTTAAGCCGGTGGGACTAGCTCAGGTACCAGCTGTGCCTATTGGGATTCCAGGCCTTTAGGAGTCTTTGGCCTAGATATAGACTGTTTGCCTTAGCCTTGCTCAGGCGATTTCTGTTTAGGTAGCTCCAGCCACTTCTCAGGTCGGGGGATGTACTGAGACTCCCGCCGCCCGTACTCCAGGGCAGGTAGTGCAGGGACTTCAGACACCGGGGGTATTACCAACGCAGTCGGTTGCAGTTGCTCAGGCCCGGGTGGGTCCCCGTTATGAGTGATGAGAAGTAGAAGATACTAGAGTGATTTTGGAGGCTCTAGCCTCCATCCTTCAGTGGGGCTGAGCCGATGGATGCTCGGGACTTCTTGAATAGGTTCAAGCGATTCTTCGCACTATGGGTATTCTGGAGACTAGTGGAGTCTCCTTTACTACTTTTCAACAATAAGGTTTTTTCCTTCAGATGGTGGGAGGCCTATGAGAGGAGCAGACCTATCGGTGCCACAGACTTGGAGAAGTTTGTGCCACAGACTCACGGGGAGGAGTTGTGTAGGCAGTTCGAGCAGCTACGCCAGAAGGGCATGTCTGTGACCCAGTATGAGATGAGGTTTTCAAAGTTGGCTCGTCAGGTAGTTTGGTTGGTTCCCGCTGAGAGGGACAATATTGGGAGGTTCATTAACGACCTCAACTATTAGTTGCATTTTGTTATGACTCAGGAGAGTGTATCAGGTCCTAGGTTTCATGATGTGGTTGATATTGATCAGTGGCTAGAGTTGGCCCGTAGTCAGGAGCATGAGGAGAGGGAGGCCAAGAGGCCTCATGGTTTGGCTGGTTTCAGCGGTGTTCCCTCTGGGGGTCAGTTCCACCACAGCAGCGGTCGTCCTTATAGGCCCGCTAAGATGGCTTATCCAGTTCATCGTGGCACACCAGCTAGCCATGATTCATACAGTGCTCAACCAGGTCAGTCATCTCTCCATGCACTCCCGACTTCGAGTTCATCTCGTGCACCTTCAGTTTAGGGTTCATCTGCACCAGGTTCCTCTGGTAGTTATTCTGGTTCTCGGGATCCGCTTGAGTACTTCCTACCATTTTTCGAGAGAGGTTGTTTTTAGTGTGGAGAGTTGTTTCATGTGAAGAGGCATTGTCCCCACCTTTTGGGAGGTCCAGTTTAGTAGAGAAGTCAGGCTGTGACTTTCACACCAGTTACTTCATCACCCACTCAACTAGCTCGGGGTAGGACTTAGGAAGCGAGAGGTTGCCCTATAGAGGGAGGCCGACCAGGTGGCGGTCAGGCTCTATTCTATGTTATTCCTGCTAGGCCAGAGGGCGTTGCTTCAGATGTAGTGATCACAGGTATTGTCTCAGTATATCACATAGATGCTTCTATATTATTTGACACTAGTTACACGTATTCGTATGTATCATCATATTTTGCTCGTTATCTGGATATGCCCTGTGAGTCCTTAGTTTTATCTATTTATGTATCTACACTAGTGGGCGATACTATTGTTGTGGACTATGTATATCGGTTGTGTGTAGTGACTATTGGGGGATTGGAGACTAGAGTTGACCTGTTATTGCTTAGTATGGTTGATTTCGACGTGATTTTGTGTATGGATTAGTTATCTCCGTGTCATACTATTCTATATTGTCACGCTAAGACCGTTACGTTGGCAATGCCAGAGTTTCCAAGGATCGAGTGGACAGGTTCTCTAGAGTAAGTTCCTAGTAGGGTGATTTCATATTTGAAGGCCCAACGGATAGTTGGGAAATGGTGTCTGACATATTTGGCCTTTGCGAGGGATGTTGGTGCTGATACCACTACTATGTATTCTATTTCGGTAGTGCGAGACTTTCTAGATGTGTTTCCTGTAGACTAGTCTAGCATGCCACCCGACAGGGACATTGATTTTTGTGTTGACTTGGTGCCCGGCTCTCAGCCCATTTCTATTCCTATGTATCATATGGCACCAGCTGGGTTGAAGGAATTGAAATAGTAGTTTCAGGAACTTCTTGATAAGGGATTTATTAGGCCTAGTGTGTCTCTTTGGGGTGCACCGGTTCTGTTTGTGAAGAAGAAGGATGGTACTATCCGGATGTGCATCGAATATAGGTAGTTGAACAAAGTTACAATCAAGAACAATTATCCTTTACCGCGTATTGATGATCTATTTGACCAGCTTCAGGTAGCGAGGGTGTTCCCTAACATTGATTTGATGTCTAGTTATTACCAATTGAAGAGACAAGACTCGGATATTCTGAAGACGACATTCAGGACCTGTTGCGATCACTATGAGTCCCTTATGATGTCTTTTGGGCTGATCAACATCCCAGCAACATTCATGCAACTGATGAACAGTGTATTTCGGCTATATCTTGATTCATTTGTCATAGTATTCATTGATGATATCCTGGTGTACTCACGTAGCCAGGAAGAGCATGCCCAACATTTGAGGATTGTACTATAGCGGCTGAGGGAGGAGAAGCTTTATGCCATGTTCTCCAAGGGCAAGTTTTGGCTCAGTTCGGTGGCATACTTGCGGCACGTGGTGTCCAGCGAGGGGATTAAGGTGGATCCAAAGAAGATAGAGGCAGTTTTGAGTTGGCCCAAACCATCTTCAGCTACTGAGATTCGGGTGGTTGGATGAGTATGAGAAGGGCTTTCAGAAGCTCAAGACTACCTTGACTATAGTTCCAATTTTAGTTTTGCGTTTAGCTTCTGGCTCTTATACAGTGTATTGTGGTGCTTCTCGGATTGTTATTGGGTGTGTCCTGATGAAGGAAGGTAGAGTGATTCCTTATGCTTCACGCCAGTTGAAGCCCTATGAGAACAACTACAATGTTCATGATTTAGAGATGTCAGCCATCGTTCATGCGTTGAAGATTTGGAGGCATTATCTCTATGGTGTGTCTTGTGAGGTATGTACGGATCATCGACGTCTACAACACTTGTTCAAATAGAAGGATTTACATTTGAGGCAGCGGGGATGATTGGAGCTACAAAAGGACTATGATATCATCATTTGTTTTCATCCGGGGAAAGCCAATGTGGTGGCCGATGCCATGAGTAGAAAGTCAGTGAGTATGGGTAGCCTTGCATTTATTGCTGTTGGTGAGAGATCTCTTGCATCTGATGTTCTGGCCTTGGCCAACCAGTTCATGAGATTAGATGTTTAGGAGCCCAGTCGGGTTCTACCTTGTATGGTTTCTCGGTCTTCCTTATATGATCGCATCAGAGAGCGCCAGTATGATGATCCCCATTTGCTTGCCCTTAAGGACATGGTTCAGCACAATGATGCTAAGGAGGTTACAATTGGGGATGATGGGGTGTTGAGGATGCAGGGTCGGTTTTGTGTGCCTAATGTGGATGGGCTATGTGAGTTGATTCTTGAGGAGGCCCACAGTTTGCGGTATTCCATTCATCCGGGTGCCACGAGATGTATCAGGACTTGAGGCAGCATTATCGCTGGAGGAGGACGAAGAAGGTTATAGTAGGGTTTGTAGCTCGGTACCTAAACGGTCAGTAGGTGAAGTACAAGCATCAGAGACCGGGTAGATTTCTTTAGAGGCTTGGGATTCCAGAGTGAAAATGGAAGCGTATCACCATGTATTTTGTGGTTGGACTATCATGCACTTCGAGGAAGTTTGATGTTATTTGGGTGATAGTGGAATAGTTGACCAACTTCGCATATTTCATTCCAGTTAGGACTACATATTCTTCGGAGCGGTTGGCTGAGATCTACATCCCCGAGATTATTCTCCTTCACGGTGTGCCGGTGTCAATCATTTCAGATCAGGGCACGCAGTTTTGGAGAGCAGTGCAGCAAGAGTTAGGCACACAGGTTGAGTTGCGTACAACATTTCACCCTCATACGGACGCCCGGTCTAAGCCCACTATTCAGAGAGGATATGCTATGCATTTGTGTCATAAATTTTAGGGGTTCTTAGGATCGGTTTCTGTCGCTCGCAGAGTTTGCCTACAACATCAGCTACCAATCGAGCATTCAGATGGCTCCGTATGAGACATTGTATGCGAGACGGTATTTATCTCCAGTGGGATGGTTTGAGCCGAGTGATGCTAGGTTGTTGGGTACTGAATTAGTTAAGGATGCTTTGGACAAGGTTAAGTTGATTCAGGTTTAGCTTCACAGAGCGCAGTCTAGACAGAAGAGTTACGCCGATTGGAAGGTTTGTGATGTTTCTTACATGGTTGGGCAGAAGGTACTAGTCAAAGTTTCACCCGTTAAAGATGTTATGAGGTTCGGAAAGAAGGGCATGTTGAGCCGTTCGTATATTGGGCCTTTGCAGGTGCTTCAGAGGATTGGAGAGGTGGCTTATAAGCTTGCTTTGCCGCCTAGTCTGTCGAGTGTTCATCCAATATTTCATGTTTCTATGCTCCGAAAGTATGTCGGCGATCTATCTCATGTTTTGGACTTCAGCACACTTCTGTTGGATGGTGATTTGACTTACGATGTGGAGCCGGTGGCCATTTTGGATCGGCAGGTTCAAATATTGAGGTCAAAGAACATAGCTTCAGTGAAGGTGCAGTGCAGGGGTCAGCTAGTTTAGGAGGCCACTTTGGAGACCAAGCGGGAGATGCGTAGCATATATCCATGCTTATTTGAGACTCCAGATATGTTTCTAGACCCGTTCGAGGATGAACGTTTGTTTAAGAAGGAGAGGATGTAACGACTTGGCCGGTCGTTATAAGTGTTGTATCCTTATTTGGCCATTTACTACTTATATTATGCTCAATTGTCGTGATGTGACTTGTAGGGGTAGTTGGTTCGGTTCCGGGGATGTTTCAAAATGAGTTGAGACACTTAGTCTTAAGGTTGGAAGCTTAAATTGAAAAGGTTGACCGGATGTTGACTTATGTGTAAATGGCTCAAAAATGGAGTTTTGATGGTTCAAGTAGCTCCGTTGGGTGATTTTGGACTTAGGAGTGTGTCCGGATAGTGATTTGGAGGTTCGTAATTGATTGTGGCTTGAAATGGTGAAAGTTGGAAAATTAGAAGTTTTGAAAATTGAGAAGTTTGACCAAGAAATGACTTTGTGGTTATCGGGCTCAGATTTTCTTTTCGAAAGTTGGAATAGGTCCGTTGTGTCATTTATGACTTATGCGCAAAATTTGAGGTCAATCGGACTTGATTTGATAGGTTTCGGCATCGAATGTAGAAGTTAGAAGTTCATAAGTAATTATAAGTTCTGGAAATTGAGAAGTTTGACCGAGAGTTGACTTTATGGTTTCCAGGCTCGGATTTTTGTTTCGGAAGTTGGAATAGATCCGCTGTGTTATTTATGGCTTTTGTGAAAACATTGAGGTCAATCGGACTTGATTTGATAGGTTTTGTCATCAAATGTAGAAGTTAGAAGTTCATAAGTTCATTAGGCTTGAATTGGGGTGCGATTCATATTTTTGATGTTATATGATCTGATTTGAGGCCTCGAGTAAGTTTGTATCGTGTTTTAGGACTTGTTGGTATATTTGGTTGAGGTCTTGGGGCCCTCGGGTTGGTTTCAGATGGATAACAGGTCGAATTTGGCTTAAGTGTTATACTGGGGTGCTACAGTTCTGGTGTCATCGCACCTGCGGTGGGATTGGCCGCATGTGCAGAGCTGCAGAAACGGCTAAGCTTGTGCAGCAGTGAAGTAGAGGAAGGTCACTCGGGGTAGCAGGCGCTGAAGAGTTTTCGCTAATGCGGATGCACATCTGTGCGAGGTCGACTGCAGAAGCGAATTTGGGCAGGCAACATAGGAGTCACAGAAGAGAGGAATGGTTCGCAGATGCGGTCCCGCGGGTGCGAAGTTGGGACCGCATGTGCGCATGGTTGGCTGTTAAGTGGGTTTCGCATGTGTAAAGTTTTCTCCGCAAAAGCAGGAGCGAAGTTGCGATCCCAGGCTCCGCGGGTGCGGAAATGCCTGGGTAATGTTTAAAATTAGAGGATTTCGAGATTTTTATCATTTTGGACTTTGCAAACTCAGACTAAGGCGATTTGTGAGAGGTATTTCGAGGGGTTGCTTGAGGTAAGTCACTCTTGATCATTTGTATGCAATAAAATTGTTTACCCATTGAATTTCCCACCTAGTTTGTGTGTTTTTTAGGTGGCTTTTTGGGTGTTTTGGGCTAGTGATTTAAGTGACGATTTGGTGTGAGAATTTGGTAATTTCGGTATGGTTGGACTCGTGTTTGAATGAGCTTTCGTATTTTGTAACTTTTATTGGATTCCGAGACGTGGGCCCGGAGGTTGACTTTTGAGTTGACTTTTTGACTTTTGATTTAGAACTTAGCATTTTCATATAGAAATGATTCCTATAGCTTGAGTTGATTGTATCGAATTGTTTGTGGCTAGATTCGACGCATTTGGAGGTCAATTCGCGAGGCAAGGGCTTGTTGGAGTAGAGATTTGCCCAGTTTGAGGTAAGTAGCACTTCTATACATGGTTATGAGGGTATGAATCCTTGAAATTACGTGCTACATGATTGGTGTTGAGGTGTCACGCATGCTGGGTGACAGGCGTGTGGGCGTGCACCGTAGTAATTATGATTCAATAAATTCTGTGGAACTGTGTAGCTATCTTATCTGAATATATTTACTGTACCCTATGTGTTAGAGCACTTGAGCTGTGATTTATGTTATAAATAATATTTAGGCTATGTGCTGGTGCTGTTGGGACCCACAATGGTCGTTCTTTGCTATTGAGTTATTCGCTTAATTGCAGTCATGTACTTAGTCGCATTCATCATTGCATATCATATCTCAGTCTGTGTTATCATATATTGTCACATCATGTATCGTTGATTTGGGGTGCTTAGCATGAGTGTTGGGATCCCAAGAGACTAGAGAGATTGATTATTGAGTGAGTCCAAGGGCTTGTTTGTGAGTGATATTTATGGCATCGGGCTGCATGCCGCAATAGGCTTTATTGAATCATGCCATGATTGGCTTATTATAGTGCTTGGGCTGGATCTGCCCCTCCCGATTCTGCACACCCATAGTGAGCGCAGTTGCTATTGATTCACGATGGGATCGGGCTGCGCGCTGCAGTAAGATTTATTAGTGTTTGGGATGGATCTTCCCTAAACAATGCTGAGTAATTGAGTGTGATGAGTGAGAATTGAGACAGTCAGGTTGACTACTCCGAGAGTGTGAGTACGCGAGGCTTCAATTGTATTGTATCACATACGATGTGCACATTGGAATGTAGATATAGAGATGTCATATTCCTCATATCATTAAGACTTGACATATTTTGTCTTTTTGAGTTTAACTGTTAAACAAGGAAACGTGTCTACATTCTTGTACCGGTACCTGCAGATTTTGAGTTTCTCTAAGATATTATTGTCATATGTTCTGTAAATTTCCGTACGGTTTAATTCTGTACATGGACCGAGTTGTTCGGACTCGTCACTGCTTTCATTCCAAAGGTTAGACTTGTTAATTATTGAGTTGGTTGTACTCACGCTACACCCTGCACTTCGTGTGTAGATCCATGTGTTTCCAGGCACGGTGATTGTTGATCTCGAAGTTTCAGCAATTCGGAGATTATCGAGATAGCTGCCTTGGCATCCGTAGACCTTGACTCTCCTCCCACATCTCTCAGTTTTACTTATTCTTTTCTACTTTCTTAGATAGTGTATCATACTATGTTATTGTATACTTGCTCATGTACTCAGTGACACCCGGGTGTTGGGAAATTCTATATTGCGATGTGACATTTTCATTCAGTTTTATGAGAGTTTTACTTACATAAGCTTAGTTATTGTGAGTTGTCGGCTTTCGTATCATGATAGGCGCCATCACGACACTTGAGATTTTGGGTCGTAACAATAGGTCTCGGAACACGAAAATAAGGGCTAGTACTCAAAATGACCTATCGGATCATCACAATGATTTAGGAGCTATGTATATACGAGGTCACAAGCATATATGTGTATCTAGGTCTTCACAATATCCGGTATTATTGACTTGAATTTTACTTTTTTGAAGTTATGTGAAGTTATTATTCATGTTTTATTGATTCTATGACTACGTGGTAATTTATATTCATGACTTAGGAGCATGCCTAGGATTATGACTTGTTGAGTGTTTTTTGAAAGATTATATTTCTGTGTTGAGATTTATTATAAGTGTGTAGTCATACAAGTGCATTTATTGCTCCATAGTTTGGTGATTCTATGGCCCAATTCACTCATGATAAATAACATGAATAAGCTAGAATATGCTAAATAGCTTATTGAGCTGTTGTGGTAAATTGAGTTACATAATTTGCCATAGCCACCTTTTAGCTATATGAGCTTTTTGTTCGCATTCTTATTATCATGTCTAGTGCCCTTATATATATATATATATATATATATATATATATATGTCCAATGAGTTAAAACGTTAGACGTTGAGAAAACATTGAGAAATTTTGCACTAAGGACAATATGAGCGAATATTGATTATCGATTATTGATGGTATTATGACTGAAATAGATAACACGCTGCAATGATTGATTTATGATATTATGCTTGGAACGGGATACGTGCCGCATTATTGGATTGATTATCATTAACTATCAAAATATTGACGCTTGGATATGGATTCGTCCCTCCGAAGTCAGGTGATTACCCATGTTACCTTGGCCCTATGAGCGTAGGCACCCGTGATTCTTTTGGTTCTTGTTGAACATGTGGCCTGTATCAGGCACATGGATTTGCGCTATGAGTGTTGATATTAGGTCAGGGGCATGCATTAGAAGCTTAGACTCAAGAATTGGCTCTTATATATATATATATATATATATATATATATATATATATATGATCAAGGGAATGTATTGATAATGTCACGCCCCAAAACCGAGGAGCGCGACCGGCGCTCAACCGGGTGAACCCGACCGAGCAGGCCTGTTAGATTCCTCCTACCCAAACTCATTCATGAAATAAGAGAATATATGTTTTCCTTAATTAAACAATAAAGTGGTCATGTCTGCAATTACCAATTTCTTATCATAAGTTTCATGATTTTTAAAGTCTCAAATGGAAAAGTAATACAACCACAACATAGTATAGTTTGTCTTTCCCATCACCAATACACAACCCACACTATGTGTACGGAGCCTCTATAGATAAAGAAGAGCACAATGATAATGTCGGTAATAAGGCCCCGACTATACCTCAAACGGAATACACAAAAGTATAAAAGATACATGACGCCGAGATGAAGTGGGGCTCACCAAGTCAGTTGGGAAGAAGGTGCACTGCTATCACTGATCAATATCTCCTGCTGTGGAACCACCTGCATCCATTGAAAGATGCAGCTCCCCCGGCAAAAGAGATGTTAGTACTGTCGAATAGCACTAGCATGTATAACTAAACACCCTCTCAATAGAATGATAAATAATACAGACAAGATTATCATAATATCAATGGAAGCTTTAGTCAGCATCAAACCTCAATTTAGGATCAAGACACTGTTCAAATTAATTTCCATATCTCACATTGGGAGATGTTTTTTGTATCGATATACCATTGTTCACAATACCATTATTCACCATACCAATACCACAGTACTCTCAGTACGGAGTCCGATCACGGCCAGATCGGCTAGGCTATCTCATTAGAGACATCAACCACAATTACTCTCAATATCAATACCACCGTCTTTAACACGGAGTCCAATCATGACGCGATCGGCTAGGCTATCCATTAGGGACATCAACCACAATTACCATTTCAATTAGAATTTCTAGCACAATCACCACTATGTGTGCGACATGGTGTCCGGTAATGACCCGATCGGCTAGGCTGTCTTAATCGAGACGTCAATCCTTTTATATCAATCATCACATTTCATACTCCTTTCCCATCCTTTCATTTCATTGGCACTAATGAACATAATGTAAAATCATTCTTGGCATGTTAGCCGTATTTAATATTTCATACTCACCTTTTTACTTTCAAACATCAGCATCATCATCAATAAACAACAACAATTCAAATCAAGGTGTGTTGGACACGTGTGAGAAATTAAAAGTCTAAGGCACATAAAGTTATTTGACAAACTTTAGCATAATAGCCTTCGTTCGAACTCGACTTGATGTCGACACATTATTAATGCACAGCCCATACTTGAACACATCCTCAATTGGCAACATAACATGAATAAAGCATTTAGGACACTTATTGAACATTTATCTTTGAACACAAACTTACTCGGAACGTATATCTTTTAACACAAACCCCTCGGGTCTACATAAATTACATGAATATCTTGGGATTCAATTCTAAGAGAATATTTTAGCCAACAAATCTCACTTGAGTCTTTACACTCTAAATGTTCTGGAATTCTTAGCAACTTCAATATATTTTAGAAATACAACAAATTAAACCAATATTAGGAAGATGCTCATGGTTCTAGCTTATTTGAGCCTTTTATCAAACACTAAGTGTGGGTTAAGGTCCAAGGTTCTTTTTATGGAAGATTCCATCATCCCACAACCCAATGTTTATCATTTTTAGCTCAACCATCTTCCTACACCCTTTAATAACACATGCATGTAAAATAAACAACCCTCTTGCCCATAAATTATCTTGCTTATTATCCATTTCTACACAAAATTTAAAATTGAGGGTTAGTGTGTAGAATCTTACCTCTAGGATGAAGACCTAGTGAGTTTCCCTTCTTAACCTTCCAAAACTTGGGCAAGCATTGAAGAACAATTAATGAAGAATACCTTCTCACTCTAGGGCACTCTCTCTCACTATAAACTATCAGGTTATAGCTCAAAATGGCCCAAAGAGTGTATTTAATGAAATAGGGTTGGGTTTTAAAAACCCAAAAATGGAGCTCAGGAACAGTTCTGCGGTCGCATATGCGACCGCATAATGGATATGCAGACTGCATAATTATCGCATAATTACAGACCAAACGACCAAACAAATCTGTCTATGTATGCGGTCACTATACGGGTCTGCATAACTGTTATGTGATCGCATAAGGCACCGTATAACAGTTATGCGGTCGTACAATCGACCGCATAATTGCTCCCAGACTAGCCTTCTCCTGCTCACTTATGCGGCCCACAAAGTGATTCGGCGGTAACATAATGGACCGCAAAATTACAATTTTCTGCCAAATATTTACCCTTTCATTCCCGTGCATTGTTCAACCCAAAATGTCCGAGCCAGCATCATCATCAATGAATAACAACAACTCAAATCAAGGTGTATAGTACACATGTGAGCAATTTAAAGTCTAAGGCACCTAAAGATATTTCACAAAAATTAGCATAATAGCCTTCGTTCGAACTCGACTTGAAGTCGACACATTATCAATGCACAACCCATACTTGAACACATCCTCAATTGGCAAAATAACATGAATAAAGCATTTAGGACACTTATTGAACATTTATCTTTGAACACAAACTTACTCGGAACGTATATCTTTCAACACAAATCCCTCGGGTCTACATAAATTACATGAATATCGTGGGACTCAATTCTAAGAGAAGAGTTTAGCCAACATACCTCACTTGAGCTTCTTTACACTCTAAATGTTACGGAATTCTTAGCAACTTCAATATATTTTAGAAATACCACAAATTAAACCAACATTAGGAAGATGCTTATGGTTCTAGCTCATTTGAGCCTTTTATCAAACACTAAGTGTGGATTAAGGTTCAAGGTCCTTTTATGGAGGATTCCATCATCCCACAACCCAATCTTTACCGTTTTTAGCTCAACCATCTTCCTACACCCTATGATAACACATGCATGTAAAATAAACAACCCTCTTACCCAAAAATTATCTTGCTTATTATCCATTTCTACACAAAATTCGAAATTGAGGGTTAGGGTGTAGAATCTTACCTCTAGGATGCAGACCTAGTGTCTTTCCCTTCTTAATCTTCCAAAACTTGGGCAAGCATTGAAGAACAATTATTGAATAACACCTACTCACTCTAGGACACTGTCTCTCACTCTATAATCCTCAACACGTAAAACCAATTTGCTGCCACGAAACATTATTTTCTTTTGCAAAATTTTACGGGGCCTTACATTCTCCCCCACTTAGGATCATTCATCCTCGAATGAGTGTCCAAACCTTTATTAGCATCTTATGTAACTCAGTTTTCATACCACACACTAACAACCCCAAATTTAACTAACTCCCTAAATTTCAAAACTTTTCGGCAGAGTTTCCATTGTAACTAGGCCTATCCACTTGTCAGAGGGCCCCAAAAACACATCTTAACAGCATATACATAATCCAACGACGTAACATAATACAAAATAACACCAACTGTGGTCTACCAAGCAATATATTTCTAGAAAGGAACACCCTTAACGCCAATTGTACAATTGATAAAAAATTCATAGAAAGCAACTCTTAGAATATTTTGCAAAGATCACAACTTTATAAACACATGGCTATTCAAACAAATAAGGATACATTTTCTTCATTTCTTCCTCGGCCTACCAAGTAGCCTCTTAACCATGTTTGTTTCACCATAGCACCTTTACGGATGTAATTTCATTATTTCTCAATTTTTGGACTTCCCGATCATTAATAGAAACTGGAATCTCTTCATAAGTCAATTCTTCATTAACCTCGATAGTCTTAACCGGAACAATGACTTTCGGGTCTCCAACTACTTTCTTTAACATAAACACAAGAAACACCGGGTGTACTAATGACATCTCAGGTGGTAGCTCGAGCTTGTACGCCACCTCACTGATGCTATGAATGATTTTGTATGGTCCAACATACCTCGGACTCAATTTTCCTTTCTTACGAAATCGCATTACACCCTTCATGGGGGAAACTTTCAAGAATACCCAATCATATTATTTGAACTCTAAATCCCTACGACAAACATCTGAATAGGATTTCTGATGACTTTGAGCAGTCTTCAACCGCTCTTTTATGATTTTAACTTTTTCCATATCCTGATGAACGGGGTCTGGCCCTATAAACTATGCTTCCCCAATTTCGAACCACCCAATGGGAGATCTACATCTCCTACCATATAAAGCCTCGAACGGTGCCATTTGAATGCTAGCATGATAGCTGTTGTTGTATGCAAATTCTATGAGTGGTAAATGATCATCCCAGCTACCTTTGAAGTCTAGAACACAAGCGTGCAACATATCCTCAAGCGTCTGAATAGTCCGCTCTGCCTGCCCGTCAGTCTGCGGGTGAAAGGTTGTACTAAGATTCACATGAGTATCCAAAACCTTGCTGGATAGTCTTCCAATACTTAGTAGTGCATTGTGCTCCCCAATCAGAAATGATGGAAACTGGGGTGCCATGCAACCTGACTATTTCTTTGATATACAACTGAGCATACTGCTCCGCTGTGTAGGTAGACTTAACCGGCAAAAAGTGTGCTGACTTCGTGAGTCGATCCACAATCACCCAAATTGAGTCAAACTTGCGCAGAATGCATGGTAATCCTACCACAAAGTCCATATTACTCATTTCCCACTTCCACAATGGAATTTCTATGTTCTATGCCAACCCACTGGGCCGTTGGTGTTCGGCTTTCACTTGTTGACAATTCGGACATCTTTCCACAAAATCCTCCACATTCTTCTTCATATCATTCCACCAATAGACTTCCTTAAAATCATGATACAGTTTCGTGGAACCTGGGTGCACGGAATACCTAGAAGTGTGAGCTTCAGTCATAATTCTTTCCCGGAGATGATCCACATTTGGAACACATAGTCGCCTTTGGTACCTTAGTGTACCATCACCCATGCCAATATTAAAGGCCATGGTCTAATGTTTATGAATCCCGTCCTTCAATTGCACCAATAATGGATCGTTGTATTGTTTCTCTTTGACTTCCACAACAAGTGATGATTCATCCCTATATTGCACAATTACCCCTCCTTTACTAGAGTCCGCAAGACAAACTCCCAAACTAGACAATGGATGAACTTCCTTGGCCAATGGCCTTTGATATCCAAGTGACCCAAACTACCCATGGATTTCCGGCTAAGAGTATCTGCCACAACATTGGCCTTTTTCGGATGATATAGAATACCAATGTCGTAGTCCTTGAGTAACTCAAGCCATCTTCTCTGCCTCGGATTCAATTCTTTCTTCTTGAAAATATATTGAAGGCTTGTATGGTCCGTGAATATGTCCACATGGACCCCATATAAATAATGACGCCAAATTTTCAATGCAAACACCACCGCCGCAAGTTCTAAATCGTGTGTTGGATAGTGCTTTACATGATTTTTGAGTTGCCTAGAAGCATAAGCTATAACCTTGCCAGGTTGCATTAATAGATATCCAAGACCGATTCTTGAAGCATCACAATACACCACAAATCCATCTATACCCTCTGGTAGAGTCAACACCGGTGTCGTAGTCAATGTTGCTTTCAATTCTTGGAAACTCTTTTCACAAGCATCTGACCATTGGAACTTAATTGCCTTCTGTGTTAATTTAGTCAACGGAGAGGCAGGAGTAGAAAACCCCTCCAAAAACTTTCTGTAATATCCAGGTAAGCCTAAGAAACTTTGAATCTCTATTGGAGTTGTAGGCCTCGCCTAAGTCTTCACGGCTGAAATTTTTTGAGGATCAACCTTAATTCCTTCATTAGAGACTATGTGACCCAAGAATGTGACAGATTCAAGCCAAAATTCACACTTTGAAAACTTTGCATATAACTGGTGCTGGTGTAGGGTTTGCAGAACTACCCTAAGATGATTGGAATGGTCTTCTCGACTTCGTGAATATACAAAATATCGTCAATAAACACTATCACAAAAGAGTCGAGGAATGGCTTAAAAACTCGATTCATAAGATCCATGAAGGTTGCGGGGGAATTGGTTAGCCCAAAAGACAGCACCGGAAATTCAAAGTGCACATATTGAGTTCTAAAATTTATCTTTGGAATATCCTACTCCATGATCTTCAATTGACGATACCCGGATCTTAAATCAATTTTGGTGAAGTATCTGGCACCTTGCAATTGATCAAACAAGCCATCTATCCTTGGTAGTGGGTATTTATTTTTGATTGTGACCTTGTTGAGCTGCCGATAGTCAATACACATTCTTAGTGACCCATCTTTCTTCCTTACCAAAACGACCGGTGCGCCCTAAGGCGACACACTTGGCCGGATAAAACCCTTTCTAAAACATCTCTCAATTGTTCTTTTAGCTCCTTCAACTCTACTGGTGCCATTCTGTAGGGTGGAATAAATATAGGATGAGTGTCTGGCATCACATCAATCCCGAAATCAATCGCCCTGTCTTGTGGGGTCCTAGGGAGTTCATCCGGAAAGACTGCCGGAAATTCATTAATAACAGGTACAGACTCAAGTGCATGTGCCTCGCCGTTAGTGTCCGTAACCCTGACCAAATGGTAAATACACCCCTTGTTGATCATCTTTGTGGCCTTAAGGTAGGAAATAAACCTACCCGTTGGCACCACATCATCACCCTTCCACTCAATAATTGGCTCATTTGGAAATTCAAACCTAACAGTTTTGGTTCGGCAATCGAGCTTGGCAAAACATGAATAAAGCTAATCCATCCCCATTATCACATCAAAATCGACCATTCTCAATTCAATAAGACCGGCCATGGTGTGCCGACTACGCAACATGACAACACAATCCCTATAGATTCGCGCGGCTAAAATTGACTTACCAACCGGAGTAGATACAGAGAACGACTCATAAAGTTGTTCTGGTTCTATCCCAAATTCCATAGCAACATAAGGTGTGACATATGACAAAGTGGAACCGGGATCAATAAGAGCATATACATCATGAGATTGGACAGTCAATATACCTGTGACAACATCTGGAGAAGCCTATGAATTCTGGCTACCCCTCATAGCATAGAAACAGCCAGATCCTCCCGAATTCTGTGCTCCACCCCTAGTTGCACCACGCCCTGCGGGTGTTGGAGTGCCTCGAGCTGGAGGAGGTGCTGCGGATGTAGTAGCTGCAGAACTGGCTAGTTGTGCCATGTCCCAGCCCGCACCCTGGCGGGACGAATGACAATCCCTCTGAATGTAGCCCCTCAATCCACATCTGTAGCATATGGGTAAGTCCATGTAGCATATTCGTAAGTGTATCTTTCCACAACGAGGGCATGAGGGCCTCATCTGCTGCTGCAACCTACCACCATGATGACCATGTTGATATGAGCCCTTGTTGCCCTGATTGGGCCTGAAACGGCTCCACTACTACTGCTGACTAGTCCTTGATGGCGGTGCACTAGCCGAAAGCTGAGCAAAGGACTCGGATAGCCCTGACGACCCTCCCCTGAATGTTGAATTGCCACCACCAGAAGAACAACCAAAGTTGCTCGTAGACCGGGCCTTATTACTACCCTCTCGCTCCATTATGTTCCTTAATTTACGGGTCTCTGTGGCTTGAGCGAATGCCACCATCTTTCCATAGTTCATATCAGAATTCAAGGCTGTTGTAGCGGCCTCATTAATTACCAATGGACTAAGGCCCTGTATAAATCGACACACTCTAGCCTCCATAGTGGGCAGCATGTAAATAACATACTTAGACAGGTAAGAGAATCTCATATGGTAATCCCACACACTCAGGCTACCTTGCCTCAAATTCTCAAACTCAGCAACACGAGCTACCCTATTCTCGGCAGGCAATAAATGATCAATGAAAGAATCGGCAAACTCACCCCACCTCGCCGGAGGGCTTCCTTCTTCACTGGACTCCTCCCATAGTTAAAACCAAGAATATTCCACCTCTTTTAGGTGGTAGGAGGCCAATTCAACTGCCTCTGTCTCAGTAGCACACATAACTCGGACAGTCTTGTGCATCTCATTAATGAAATCCAGGGGATCCTCCTTTGGGTTAGTGCTGGTGAACACTGAAGGATCTAACTGGAGAAACCTGTTCACCCTGGAACTAGTAAAATCCCCCGGCTGACTGGAAGAAGTGGGTGCAACATTTGACCTCTGGGCCTGGGAAGCCACTATCTGAGCCAACATCTGTATGGCTCCTCTAAGATTAACATCAGAAACGACAGAATCGGAAGCTGAAACTGGAGGCGAAATTGGTATATCAGTTGGATGGACCTTTGCACCCTCTGTAGGTGTAGGGACAGGTGCGGTCTGATCAATTATAGTAGATTCAAGCAGTGTAGTAACTGGATATTTATTCTCACTCCTCGGGTGCTCACCCGCATCATCAATTATTGGGTCAACTATTAATCTTGGGGTGACATTGGCTCTTTGGCCAGTTCTTGCCTTCTTCTTATGTGCCATGTAGTGAAAATTAGAGCAACGTACGAGTTAAAGGTGGAACAATCTTACAACAAGCTTTATCGCACGACAAGAACATGAAAGAAAGGTAATATTCCTAAATGCCCATGTAGCATCCTAGTTATAGATGTGGTCGACAACACACCGATAATAAGGACTCTACTAGACACGGCTCCGAGACATCATAGGACACTTTAAAATCTTAGGCTTTGATACCAAGTTTGTCATGCCCCAAAACCGAGGAGCGCGACCGGCGCTCAACCGAGTAAAACCGACCGAGCAAGCCTGTTAGATTTCTTTTACCCAAACTCATTCGTGAAATAAGAGAATATATGTCTGAAAGGCCCCGACATTGTTTTTTAATGATTTAATATTTTAAAGTACGCCAACGGTATTTGGGAATAACATGTTAGAGTATTAAAGGAGACCCATGGGATAGAACCACATTATTTCGAAATGAAAAGTATCTGTTTAAGGTGTGTTGAAACATACTAAGGAGTTTTGTGAATGCAAAGAATTCGTGTGGAACAAGTAGGATACATTAAGTGGAAAGGATATCTCAATTTGCACAAGATCCTACTTCAAACGCATGCTGCTACCAAATGATAACGATTTATGAGATGATCTACCTATAAACCTAAAGCCCTTTAAGTCTAGTTTCTAACGCTTCAAACCGTTTGTCATTCGGACAATCCTACAAGACATTATGATCCAATACCCAAAGGATGGCCTGTAGCACGCTAGACCAGTCTATATCCCTCGCGAGGCCAGGCCTGTAGCGCGCTAAGACCAGGCTTAAGCCTGGAAAGGCCAGGTCTATAGACCATTCCGGAATTTTGGAGTAGCCACTCTTTTATCTTTATAACCCGACCCAACATGGATAAATAACCAGTGAAGCTTATTTTGGAGCAAAAGTCCGATATTCTAAGAGGTAAGGTTCCATACCCTAGTTTTTAATTTCGAATTTTGGTAAAAGATGGTTGATTTGGAGTATGATTCTTCGGTGTGAGAGTATTATTTATACATTAATGTACCAATAAGTTTTATGAGAAGATTGTTGAGCTCAAATGAGTAAAGATTGGGGTGTGTAGTGAAAGAAACCTTGTGGAAGAATCTTGTAACCAATTTGCACATATATTGTTTGATACAATACTCAAATGAGCTGAGACCATGAATATCTTCCTAATAATGGTTCAATTTTGTTATGTCTCAAAATAGATTGGGATTTCTAGAATTTCCGGAACGTTGTAGTAATTTAAGGAAAGCTCAAAGCAAGGTGTGTTGGCTCAACTTTCTCTCTTGGAATTGAATTCCATAATGTTCCCATAAATTTTAAAGTATGGGTTGCGTATTAAAATGTTGTGGCTTTGAATCATATTTCAAATGAAAGCTGGTATGCCAAATTGTGTGAGAAAACCTCAGTATTCTTAATACTCTTAATTGTTTATACGTGTACCTAAAGTCTTGATTGGAAATGTCTTTTTGTTGATAACCTATAAAGGTGGTTGGAAATGAAATAATTGAATTGGGGATATAGAGTGTGGCCAACGTGGCAAGAATTTAAGTTATCACTGTGGCTAGTAGTGCAAATGATTTGAGAGAATGCGATAAAGAATATGAAATGAGCTTCGACTCAACTGTGTTAAAAGTGATTTGGGAAATAGAATTTTCCTAAAAGCTTTTGTACTCAATTCATGCCCATAAGCGGCTGCTTTAGCTAATGCTTTGCTTTATAGATATATCCAGGGTGATTTGAGTTCTATATACTCATGTGTTGAAATTGTACATTGTCATTTCTGGGGAAGAGTATTGCAAGAATAAACGGTGTATTAATTGTTTATGATTTTGATGTGTGTTTCAATTACTAGTTGGTATGCCTCATTCTTTGGGAAGAAACAATTTATGTTTGAAGTTTCCATTTCAAATAGATTTGAAGTACATGATTTCTGAAATATCCTATATGTTGATATTTGATGGTGATCTTTGAAATTGAAAGAGGTAAAAGTGTGGAATATGAAATACGGCCATCGTGCCAGGAATAAAGAATCTTGTGAATGGACAAATAAGCCAAGGAAATATTGTCGTTGTAAATGACTGGAAATACTAATGAGAATTTATACAATTTGAAAATGTTGAGGTGAGTACAATTAAATTTATGATTCCTCTATGTGCAAATCAAATCAAAAATATTTTTGGGAGCATCATTAGCAAAACCGATGAAGGGTGGGTCAAAAGACCCACACCTGAAACTACATGTGCCTGTGTAGGGGTGAATTTTGATTATTGCCATTATTTTGGATGAAATTGTGATATTATTCCCCTTAATTGATATGAAACTGGAACCTTTGTGGATTGGAAAAGTCAACCCGCACGGCATATGTGGGAAGGCAGCCTAGCTGATCGATTGGAGATCGGACTCCATGTTGCGCACATGGTGGTACTACTCTTGGTAACAACTTTCTTTCGCATCACTTGTCAAACCACATTGACGGTGGGGAGATGGCCTAGACAATCGGGCGTGATCGGACTCTGCCCTAACAAAGATGGTGGAATATCGGTGCTAATGATCTCCCAACCAAAAATAATTGTATATGAAGTTCATATTTTGACATTTATTATGTTTTAACTTAACATTCAGATATTGTTGACTGTGACTTTCTATCTCTATGTGTTGCCTTTTCTTATATGAGCATTCTATTTTGGAAGAGGACTTTTAGCTATACATACTAGTGCTATTCGACAGCACTAACGTCTCTTTAGCCGGGGGCGCTGCATCTTTAATGGATGCAAGTGGTTCTATAGCAGACGACATTAATTAGTGATAGCAGTACACTCTTTTCAGCTGATTTGGTGAGCCCCACTTCATTTCGGGGTCATGTATCTTTTATTTCTCATGTACTGTGTTTTGAGGTATAGCCAGGGCCTTGTTGCCAGCATTTCCATATTACTCTTCTATTATATTTAGCGGCTCCGTAGACAAGTTGTGGGTGGTGGTTGATGTTGGTAATTGTACTAGAAATGTTGGTATTTGGAAATCCTGTTTTTCATTAATTTTATAAACTTGTATATTTTGGAAATTATGAATGATGCTGCTAATGGGAATGAAAAGGAAGTTGTTAATAAAATCTTTTCACTGATTGATTAAGGGAGTACATCTCCTCTTTATGCATGGACGAGTTTGGGTAGAAGGAAATGTAACACGCTTGCTAGGCCGGGTTCTCTCGGTTGAGCACCGGTCGCGCTCCCCGAGTTTGGGGACAAACTTGGTATCAGAGCCTATGGTTTTAAAGTGTCCTAGGATGTTTCGGAGCCATGTCTAGTAGAGTCCTTATTATCGGTGTGTTTTCGACCACATCTATAATGAGGAGGCTGCTTGGACATTTAGGAATTATCAAACTTCTTTGATACTCCAGATCGTGTGATAGAGCTCAAAGTAGGAAGATAAATTCCCCGTCATCTCTTATTTTCCATATAATTAACCCACGGGTTCGAGGCAGCGAGGAGGTATTGAAAGAACCAGTTGCTAGGGGAAGTGACCCTATTTTTAATAATGTTACCCCGTCACCGGTTTATATGGTGAGAGCACCTAAGAAATGAAAGAGGATTATTGGCATTAAAAAGCCGAAATGTTTTATATGAAAGAAGAGCCACTCGGTTTATGTTGGATGATTCTTGAAATATGTTATGGTTGTGGAAAGAGGAGACACAAGAAGAACAAATGCCCTTAGGATGGATACATCTATTCCGGTCTGCCCGTGCTGCCGAAAATAATTTGCGTCATGTTGTGAGTATGCTCAGAAGCGTGTTAGGGGTGGTAGATTTGGGCAATTCCAAAAGTCCATACAATGAGCTATTGTAGAGATGGTTACTCCCGCCATGAAGGCTTGGAGGAAGACTAGGAGAAATGATTAAGATGTATGCAAAAAAGGTAAGTATCAGGTAAGTGGGGCGAGTTAGTATACCGGACCCCATCCTTGTTGTGTGAGGTGTATGAGATGTCATTCGGGGGTATGTCACTATGGTACTAATGTATGTTTTGGATGTGGAGTAGAGGAGTATCAATTAAGGTACTCTCATGTCAATTTAAAGTCATCAAGTGAGTCACTCCTTAGTACATCATTATGAACACCGCATTATTTTCCTTGTTGTACATGTACATCCATATTGAAGAGCCTACACAAATATGGTCTTAACCAAAACGTTGAATCACAAAATATTGCATGTACCTACTCTTTTAACGAGAAGAGGTATTCGTGAAGCCTCTTGATCACAATTCTCTTAGTTACGACCACTTGAGGAATTAAGTTCTATAATTATGTCCTTAAATTGAGTTATAACTCTAGGATTAATACTTCGCACTTGCTATCCTAAATTCTCAACAAGGGAATGTACCTGATGAATTTCTTACAGTACCTTTTGATTCAAATGGATAAAATCTGCTCACTTGTGCTTATGCATGCACAGTCATAAAGTTTACCTATGTGGTATCAAATCCAATGTATTGCGGCCTAGTGTTGAGATCCTTTTTGAGCTACTCTTTCTCTTTCCGGTGAATGTGGTTCCTATAGTTTGAACAATCACTTCACTTCTTTGTGAATATTATCATGAATCCTTTTCACTGTCTAGTAACATGAGAGCATATCTCAACACCTTTCATATGTGTACCTGTTAATTGAAAGGGGTCACTTCTCTGCATAAAGTTTCTAGGAAATTTGAAATTTTCACAAATTCGTCACAAGAAGATATTTTATTCGCCCATCTCAGTATGATTTTCATGTCCACCTATATCATGCCTCAGTGAGTAACTCGCTTTGTTCCTAGTATTGTAGTTGCCCGTGAAGTGGCCTGATATGGCAGCTTGAGAGTTGTTATGGTAGAAACATGTCTAGCTCATAGCAAAGTGCTCACTCTATCTAGCCAATACATGATTTCACCCAAATATTACGATGTCCTGGCTATGTGGTTTCACTCGTGAAAGGTTGAAATTAGATGCTTTCAGATTTTGGCACATATCATGAGCATATTGATTTAAAATACAATTTTGTCGTATCTCTAGTCCTCTGGTATAGGATTACCTATTGGCAAAGGTTAAGTTGTGAGAATGGTAATAATCTCACAAATGTTCAACTTCTTTTTCATCCCCATGGCTTTGTGGCATAGATTCCTTGTGTCAAATACAGTTAAGAGGATAATGTAACTTCGTGTTTCTTGAAACCCATATCACATTCAAGGTGCTAGAATATTTTCATTTCTAGTTAAACTGATTTTCCATACATTCCAAGAGGCAACTGGTATCACATAAGTGTTATCTCTCTTTGAGGCCTACCATTGCCAAATAAGGCACGAATGGAATGAAACAATTATTGTTTCCCTTTTTATGACTCATTTTTGCTTTAAATCTCAGAATAATGAACATGGCCCCTACATTGTCAATGCCTACTAGGCAACTCTAAGCCTCATTTGTCGAATCAATGATGTCATCACAATGATTAATCATGTTAGCGCTATTGGTAGTAACATTCATATCTCTTAGGATATAACCTCGTGAAATACCATGCTCAACATATTGATAGATTCTTGAATAATTCCAGCCGTATGTCGAACCTCGTTGTTCCTATTTATTGTAACCTGTGGGGGTTGAAGTTCCAAACATGCCAAAGAAGCATCATCATCCCGTGCTCATATATGTTGGATAGGAAGTTTTATGGTCATATTCAAGCTAGCACATATTAGAGGAATTGTTGGAGGTTGTCAAAGGTTTAGTTTGGGTGTTCGGCGTAGAGATTTAAAGTTGATGAAAGTAAACGGGTTATTCTCAATATTTTCTCCATGAGGATACTATATGAATTGTCAATAAAGGTAAAGTATGTGTAATCACATTAGGCCTTATGAAACCTTGAAGGAAATAGGCCAAACTATGAGTATGATGTTTTCCCTATTATTGTCCTCCGTGTATCAGGTGTATCATGTGTCTATGTCTATTAAGGTAGTTTTAAATCCTTTGTCTATCATTCCGGTGAAAGCTAGTGAAGATGAAGTTAATGGATAATTGGATTATGAGGGGTATCTATTTGCCTCCGTTAATGTGTTATGACGAAGTATATAAGTCGAGGAGGCCACCTTGAGGTCCAAAAGTGTTAAGGAAATAAGATGTTTTCACTTGAGTGTATAGTCAAATGATTGTGGATCGAAGGGCACTTTATATGTGTTATGATTTAAATATGTGCAGCTCATGTCCAGATATCACTCTTGATAATATGATGCATGTAATGTTGAGATTAATTTTGTTGATATATATTGTGATGCTTTGTCGAGTTATGGAAGTGTTGTTAGGGTGGTTTTGGTGTTACTCTGGCAGGTGGTTAGGCCCAAATACAGGGGAGACTCTGCCAAAATTTATGAAAAACTATTTTGGAGTTAGGCAAATTTGGGGACATGAGGTATGTGAGAAAAGAGATAAATTATGTTAAGTGTTTGGGACGGACACTACTCCTCATTCGAAGACGAATGATCCTATGCGGGGGAGAATGTAAGGCCCCGAAAATGTTTCCTAATGATTTAATATTGTAAAGTACGCCAACGGTATTTGGGAATAACGTGTTAGACTATTATAGAAAATCCATGGGATAGAACCACATTATTGCAAAATGAAAAGTATCTATCTAAGGTGTGTTGAAACATACTAACGAGTTTTGAGAATGGAAAGAATTCGTGTGGAACAAGTAGGATACATTAAGTGGATAGGATGTCTTAATTCGCACAAGATCCTACTTCAAATGCATGTTGCTACCAAACGATAATGATTTATGAGATGATCTACATAGCAAATTAAAGACCTTTGAGTCTAATTTCTAACGCTTTAAACCGTTCGTCATTCGGACATTCCTATAAGACGTTATGATCAAATACCCAAAGGCTAGCCTGTAGCACACTAGACTAGGCTATATCCCTCGCGAGGCCAGTCCTGTAGCGCGCTAAGACCAGGCTTCAGCCTGGCGAGGCCAAGCTTGTATTGCACTAAGACCAAATTTTAGCCTGGCGAGGCCAGGCCCGTAGCACACTAAGACCAGCCTTTAGCCTAGTGAGGCCAGGTCAGTAGCCCGATCCGGAATTTCGGAGTATCCATTCTTTTATCTTTATAACCGGACCCAACATGGATAAATAACCCTTGAAGCTCATTTTGGAGCAAACATCTGATATTTTTAGAGAGAAGTGAGAGTGCTCTAGAGAGAGGAAAAAGCTCAAGTGCTTTGTTCATCAAGATCTTGTCCAAGCCTTGAAATCCAATAAGACATCCCTCAAGTTCTTCATCTAAGAGGTAAAGTTCCATACCCTAGTTTTCAATTTGGAATTTGGATAAAAGATGGTTGATTTGGAGTATGATTATTAGGTGTGAGAGTATTATTTATACATTCATGTACCAATAAGTTTTATGGGAAGATTGTTGAGCTCAAATGAGTAAAAATTGGGTTGTGAAGTGAAAGAAACCTTGTGGAAAAATCTTGTAACCAATTTGCACATATATTGTTTGATACAATGTTCAACTGAGCTGAGACCATGAATATCTTCCCAATAATGGTTTAATTTTGTTATGTCTCAAAATAGATTGGGATTGCTAGAATTTCCGAAATGTTGTAGTAATGTAAAGAAAGCTCAAAGCAAGGTATGTTGGCTAAACTTTCTCTCTTGGAATTGAATTCCATAATGTTCCCGTAAGTTTCAAAGTATGGGTTGCATATTAAAATGTTGTGGCTTTGAATCGTATTTCAAATGAAAGCTAGTATGCCAAATTGTGTGAGAAAATCTCAGTATTCTTAAGACTCTTAATTGCTCATATGTGTACCTAAAGTCTTGATTGGAAATGTCTTATTGTTGATAACCTATAAAGGTGGTTGAAAATGAAATAATTGAATTGGGGATATAGAGTGTGGCCAATGTGCCAAGAATATAAGTTATGACTGTGGCTAGCAGTGCAAAATATTTGAGAGAATGCGATAAAGAATATGAAATGAGCCTCGACTCAACTGTGTTAAAAGTGATTTGGGAAATAGAATTTGCCTAAAGCTTTTGTACTCAATTCATGCCCATAAGTGGCTGCTTTAGCTAATGCTTTGCTTTATAAATATATCCAGGGTGATTTGAGTTCTATATACTCATGTGTTGAAATTTTACATTGTCATTTCTGGGGAAGAGTATCGCAAGAATAAATGGTGTATTGATTCTTTACGATTTTGATGTGTGGTTCAATTGCTGGTTGGTATGCCTCATTCTTTGGGAAGAAACCATTTGTGTTTGAAGTTTCCATTTAAAATGGATTTGAAGTATATGATTTCTAAAATATCCTATATATTGATATTTGATTGTGATCTTTGAAATTTAAAGAGGTGAAAGTGTGGAATATGAAATACGGCCATCGTGCAAGGAATAAAGAATCTTGTATATGGCCAAATGAGACAAGGAAATATTGTCGTTGTGAATGACTGGAAATACTAATGAGAATTTATACAATGTGAAAATGTTAAGGTTAGTACAATTGTATTTATGATACCTCTATGTGCAAATCAAATCAAAAATGATTTTGGGAGGATCATTAGCAAAACTGAGGAATAGTGGGTCATAAGGCCCAGACCTGAAACTACACATGCCGGTATAGGGGCGGATTGTGATTATTCCCCTTATTTGGGATGAAATTGTGATATTATTCCCCTTAATTGGGATGAAACTAGAACCTTTATGGATTGGAAAAGTCAACCCACACGGCATATGTGGGAAGGCGGCCTAGCTGATCGAGTGGAGATCAGACTCCATGTTGCGCACATGGTTGTACTACTCTTGGTAACAACTTTCTTTTGCATCACCTATCAAACCACATTGTCAATGGGGAGATGGCCTAGCTGATCGAGCATGATTGAACTCCGTGCTAACAAAGATGGTGGAATTTCGGTGCTACTGATCTCCCAACCAAAAAATATTGTATATGAAGTTCATATTTTGAAAATTATTATGTTTTAACGGGACATTTAGATATTGTTGATTGTGACTTGCTATCTCTTATGTGTTGCCTTTTCTTATATGGGCATTCTATTTTGAAAGAGGACTTTTATCTATACATACTAGTGCTATTCCACAGTACTAACGTCCCTTTTGCCGGGGGCGCTGCATCTTTAATGGATGCAGGTTGTTCTACAATAGACGGCCTTGATTAGTGATAGCAGTACACTCTTTTCAGCTGATTTAGTGAGCCCCACTTCATTTCGGGGTCATGTATCTTTTGTTTCTCATGTATTATGTTTTGAGGTATAGCCGGGGCCTTGTTGCTGGCATTTCCATATTACTATTCTATTATTATTAGAGGCTCCGTGACAGGTTATGGGTGGTGGTTGATATTGGGAATTGAACTAGAAATGTTGGTATTTGGAAATCATGTTTTTCATTAATTCTATAAACTTGTAATATTTTGGAAATCATGAATAAAGCTGCTAATGAGAATGAAAAGTAAGTTGTTAATACAATCTTTGCATGGATTGATTAAGGGAGTACATCTCCTCTTTATGCATGGATGAGTTTGGGTAGAACGAAATCTAACAGGCTTGGTCGGCCGGGTTCTCTCGGTTGAGCGCCGGTCGTGCTCCCCGAGTTTGGGGCGTGACAATGTTTTCCTTAATTAAACAATAAAGTGGTCATGTCTGCAATTACCAATTCTTACCATAAGTTTCATCATTTTTAAAGTCTCAAATGGACAAGTAATACAACCACAATATAGCATAGTTTGTCTTTCCTAGCACCAATACACAACCCATACTATATCTACGGAGCCTCAATGGATAAAGAAGAGTACAATTATAATGCCGGCAACAAGGCCACGACTATACCTCAAACGGAATACACAAAAGTACGAAAGATACATGACCACGGGATGAAGTGGGGCTTACCAAGTCAGCTGGGAAGAACGTCAACTACTATCACTGATCAATATCTCCTGCTGTGGAACCACCCTCGGCAAAAGGGACGTTAGTACTGTCGAATAGCACTAGTATGTATAAGTAAACACCCTCTCAATAGAATGACAAATAATACCGACAAGATTATCATAATATCAATGGAAGCTTTAATCAATATCAAACCTCAATTTAGGATCAAGACATTGTTCAAATTAATTTCCATATCTCACATTGGGAGATTTGTTTTGTATTGATATACCATTGTTCACAATACCCTTACTCACCATACCAATACCACCGTACTCTTAGCACGGAGTCCGATCATGACCCGATGGGCTAGGCTATCTCATTAGAGACATCAACCACAATTAGTCTCAATATCAGTACCACCTTCTTTAATATGGAGTCTGATCACGACCCGATCGGCTAGGATATCCATTAGGGACATCAACCACAATTACCATTTCAATTATAATTTCTAGCACAATCACCACCATGTGTGCAGCATGGTGTCCGATCATGACCCAATCGGCTAGGCTGTCATAATCGAGACATCAACCCTTTTATATCAATCATCATATTTCATACTCCTTTCCCATATTTTCATTTAATTGGCACTAATGGCCATAATGTAAAATTATTCGTGACATGTTATCTGTATTTAGTATTTCATGCTCACCTTTTTACTTTCAAACAACATCATAATCATCAATGAACAACAACAATTCAAATCAATGTGTGTAGTACACATGTGAGAAATTAAAAGTCTAAGGCACATAAATATGTTTCAAAAAATTTAGCATAATAGCCTTCATTCGAACTCGACTTGAAGTCGACACATTATTAATGCACAACCCATACTTGAACACATCCTCAATTGGCAACATAACATGGATAAAGCATTTTGGACACTTATTGAACATTTATCTTTCAACACAAACCCCTCGTGTCTACATAAATTACATGAATATCGTGTGACTCAATTCTAAGAGAAGAGTTTAGCCAACATACCTCACTTGACCTTATTTACACTCTAAATGTTCCGGAATTCTTAGCAACTTTAATCTATTTTAGAAATACAATAAATTAAATCAAAATTAGGAAGATGCTCATGATTCTATCTCATTTGAGCCTTTTATCAAACACTAAGTGTGGACTAAGGTTCAAGGTCCTTTTATGGAGGATTCCATCATCCACAACCCAATCTTTACCATTTTTATCTCAACCATCTCCCTACACCCTTTGATAACAC
Organism: Nicotiana otophora; assembly: GCA_000715115.1. Classification (NCBI taxonomy): domain Eukaryota; kingdom Viridiplantae; phylum Streptophyta; class Magnoliopsida; order Solanales; family Solanaceae; genus Nicotiana; species Nicotiana otophora. The sequence goes on from AWOL01S0005132.1 coordinate 86,696, forward strand.
ATGCATGTACAATAAACAACCCTCTTGCCCAGAAATTAACTTGCTTATTATCCATTTCTATACAAAATTCGAAATTGAGGGTTAAGGTGTAGAATCTTACCTCAAGGATGAAGACCTATTGAGTTTCCCTTGTTAATCTTCCAAAACTTGGGCAAGCATTGAAGAACAATTATTGAAGAACACCTTCTCACTCTAGGGCACTCTCTCTCGCTCTAAAATATCATATTATTGCTCAAAAATGGCCCAAAGAGCATATTTAACGAAATAGGGTCGGGTTTTAAAAATTCAAAAATGGAGCTCCGGAACGGTTCTGCGATCGCATATGCAACCGCATAACGGATATGCATACCGCATATTTACAGACCAAACGACCAAAAAAATCTATCTAGGTATGCGGTCACTATGCGGTCCATATAATTGCTCCCAGACTGGCCCTATTCCTGCTCACTTCTGCGGCCATTATGCTACCCGCAGAGTGATTCTGCGGTCGCATAATGGACCGAAGAATTATTATTTTCCAATAAAAACTTTCCTTTTCATTCTCGTGCGTTGTTCAACCCAAAAAGTCCTAGCCGCGGCGAGAAGATGTTCAATCAGCATAATCATCAATGAACAACACCAATTCAAATCAAGGTGTGTAGTACGTATCTGAGCAATTAAAAGTCTAAGGCACATAAAGGTATTCCACAAAAGTTAGCATAATAGCCTTCGTTCGAACTCGACGTGAAGTCGACACATTATTAATGCACAACCCATACTTGAACACATCCTCAATTGGCAACATAACATGAATAAAGCATTTAGGACACTTATTGAACATATATCTTTGAACAAAACTTACTCGGAACGTATATCTTTTAACACAAACCCCTCGGGTCTACATAAATTACATGAATATCGTGGGATTCAATTCTAAGAGAGGAGTTTAGCCAACATACCTCACTTGAGCTTCTTTATACTCTAAATGTTCCGGAATTCTTAGCAACTTCAATCTATTTTAGAAATACAACAAATTAAATCACAATTAGGAAGATGCTCATGGTTCTAGCTCATTTGAGCCTTTTATCAAACACTAAGTGTGGATTAAGGTTCAAGGTCCTTTTATGGAGGAGTCTATCATCCACAACCCTATCTTTACCATTTTTAGCTCAACCATCTTCCTACACCCTTTGATAACACATGCATGTAAAATAAACAACCCTCTTGCCCAGAAATTATCTTGCTTATTATCCATTTCTACACAAAATTCGAAATTGAGGGTTAAGGTGTAGAATCTTACCTCAAGGACGAAGCCCTAGTGAGTTTCCCTTCTTAATCTTCCCAAACTTGGGCAAGCATTGAAGAACAATTATTGAAGAACACCTTCTCACTCTAGGGCACTCTCCCTCACTCTAAAATATCATATTATTGCTCAAACATGGCCCAAAGAGTGTATTTAACGAAATAGGGCCGGGTTTTTAAAACCCAAAAATGGAGCTCAGGAACGGTTCTGCGGTTGCATAAGCGACCGCAAAAAGGATATGCAGACCGCATAATTGTCGCATAATTACAGACCAAACGACCAAAAAAATCTGAACGGTTCTACGGTCTGCATAATTGCTCCCAGACTGGCCCTCCTCCTGCTCACTTCTGCGGCCATTATGCTGCCCGCAGAGTGATTCTGCGGTCGTATAATGGACCGCAAAGTGATTCTGCCAAAAATGTTCCTTTTCATTCTCGTGCATTGTTCAACCTAAAAAGTCCGACCCGCGGCGAGAAGGTGTTCAATCAGCATCATCATCAATGAACAATAACAATTGAAATCAAGGTGTGTAGTATGCATGTGAGCAATTAAAACTCTAAGAACATAAAGCTATTCCACACAATTTAGCATAATATCCTTCGTTCGAACTCGACTTGAAGTCGACATATTATTAATGCACAACCCATACTTGAACACATCCTCAATTGGCAACATAATATGAATAAAGTATTTACGACACACATTGAACATTCATCTTTGAACACAAACTTACTCGGAACGTATATCTTTCAACACAAACCCCTCGGGTCTACATAAATTACATGAATATCGTGTGATTCTATTCTAAGAGAAGACTTTAGCCAACATACCTCACTTGAGTTTCTTTACACTCTAAATTATCCGAAAGTGTTAGCAACTACAATCTATTTTAGAAATATAACAAATTAAATCAAAATTAGGAAGATGCTCATGGTTCTAGCTCATTTGAGCATTTTATCAAACACTGAGTGTGAATTAAGGTTCAAGGTCCTTTTAAGGAGGATTCCATCATCCCACAACCCAATATTTACCATTTTGACCTCAACCATCTTCCTACACCCTTTAATAACACATGCATGTAAAATAAACAACCTTCTTGCCCAAAATTATCTTGCTTACTATCAATTTCTACACAAAATTCGAAATTGAGGGTTAGGGTGTTGAATCTGACCTCTAGCATGAAGAACTAGTGAGTATCCCTTCTTAATCTTCCAAAACATGCGCAAGCATTGAAGAACATTTATTGAATAAAACCTTCTCACTCTAGGGCACTCTCTCTCACTCTAAAATATCAGATTATTGCTCAAAAATGGCCCAAAGAGTTTATTTAACGAAATAGGGTCGGGTTTTAAAAACCAAAAAATGGACCTCCGGAACGGTTTTGCGGTCGCATATAGATATGCAGACTGCATGATTGTCGCATAATTACAGACCAAATGACCAAAATAATCTATCTATGTATGCGGTCCGCATAAATGCTCCCAGACTGGCCCTACTGCTACTCACTTTTGCGGCCATTATGCTACCCGCAGAGTGATTCTGCGGTCGCATAATGTACCGAAGAATTATTATTTTCCGCCAAAAAATTTCCTTTTCATTCTTGTGCGTTGTTCAACCCAGAAAGTCCGAGCCGCGGCGAAAAGGTGTTCAATCAGCATCATCATCAATTGAACAACATCAATTCAAATCAAGGTGTGTAGTACGCATCTGAGCAATTAAAAGTCTAAGGCCCATAAAGGTATTCCATAAAATTTAGCATAATAGCCTTCGTTCGAACTCGACTTGAAGTCGACATATTATTAATGCACAACCCATACTTGAACACATCCTCAATTGGCAACATAACATGAATAAAGCATTTAGGACACTTATTGAACATATATCTTTGAACACAAACTTACTCGGAACGTATATCTTTTAACACAAACCCCTCGGGTCTACATACATTACATGAATATCGTGGAATTCAATTCTAAGAGAAGAGTTTAGCCAACATACCTCACTTGAGCTTCTTTACACTCTAAATGTTCCGGAATTCTTACCAACTTCAATCTATTTTAGAAATACAACAAATTAAATCAAAATTAGGAAGATGCTCATGGTTCTAGCTCATTTGAGCCTTTTATCAAACATTAAGTGTGGATTAAGGTATTCCATCATCCCACAACCCAAACTTTACCATGTTTAGCTCAACCATCTTCCTACACCTTTTGATAACACATGCATGTAAAATAAACAACCCTCTTGCAAAGAAATTATCTTGCTTATTATCCATTTCTACATAAAATTCGAAATTGTGGGTTAGGGTGTCGAATCTTACCTCTGGGATGAAGACCTAGTGATTTTCCCTTCTTAATCTTCCAAAACTTGGGCAAGCATTGAAGAACAATTATTGAAGAACACCTTCTCTCTCTAGAGCACTCTCTCTCACTCTAAAATATTAGATTATTGCTTAAAAATGGCTCAAAGAGTGTATTTAACGAAATAGGGTCGGGTTTTAAAAAATCAAAAATGGAGCTCCGAAACGGTTCTGCGGTCGCATACCGCATAATTGTCGCATAATTACAAACCAAACAACAAAAAATATCTATCTGTGTATATGGTCACTATGCGGTCCGCATAATTGCTCCCAGACTGGCCCTACTCCTACTCACTTCTGCGGCCATTATGCTGCCTGCAGAGTGATTCTGCGATCGCATAATGGACCGCAAA
>AWOL01S0005133.1:9693-29670 GCA_000715115.1 Nicotiana otophora
TTATGTACCTCCGGAAGGAGAGTATATTTATTATGAGATAAATTCGGGAGGAGAACAATTTCTTTTAACAATTAATTGATTTAAACAGAAAATCAAGCATATGAGATTTCCATCCTTTAATATCTTTATCTAACAATTCACAATATATTCATATATATCAATTAATATTAGTTAATCAAGGAATATAATTTACAACAAGTAATTCATGCTTTGAGTCCTAAACTACCCGGACTTTAGCATTTATAGAAGCTACGCACGGACTCTCGTCACCTCGTGCATACGTAGTCCCTGCAATTAGCAATAATTATTCAATTTAATCTCTATGGGGTGATTTTTTCCTCACAAGATTAGACAAGAGACTTACCTCGTCTCAAAGTCAACTTTCCGATTACCACGTCGCGTTGAATTCTCGATTCGATGCCGAAAATCCGAAACTATCCAACAATTATACAAAATAATTAATATATGCTAAATGATTCGAAATCTATCTATTAAATAAATTACCTTATCCAAAATGGTAAAATTCCTAAAATTCACCCCGGGTCCACGTGCTCGGATTCTGAAAAGTTTTGGATGAAAACGTTACCCATAATCTCAAGAACTTAAATATATAATTTTTATCCAATTCCATAACTATTTTCGGGGTTAAAATCTCATTTTTATAAAAATCTAGGTTTTTCATCTAAATCTTTGATTTCTAAGATTTACTAGTTATAATCTACTTATAATCTATGTATTTAACTCAAGGGGTGTAGAATTAACTTACCTCCAAGTTGTTAGTTGAAAACTCCTCACAAAGAGCTCTGAAATCGCCCAACAATGGATGAAAAATAGAAAGAAATGGACTGAGTTTTCGTTCGTTTTAAAGTTCTGCCCAGACAGGTTTTTCGCACCTGCGGAAGGAGTACAGCATATGCGGCTTTCGCACTTGCGGAAATTCCTCGCAGGTGCGCAATTTCCTTCTTTTCCTGGTTCCGCACGTGCGGAAGAAATGCTTTCTTCTGCGCAATCGCAGGTGTGCCCATCCCTTCGCACCTGCACATTTTTCTGCTTCTGCGCACAAGGCCATCGCACCTGCGCATTCGCAGGTGCGCCAAATGCTTCGCATCTGCGATGGTTGGGCAGGTTTCTCGCTTTCGCACCTGCGATTGGTGGCTCGCACCTTCGGCTGTCCAAGCGCAAGTGCGATTATGACAGTAGCTGGGAGCTTCAGTCCTTGCTCAATTTCCCAAAATTGGTCCGAGCCTCGTCCGGTTAACACTCGGGACCCACGGGGCCCCCCCAAACATACCAACTGGTTTGAAATCATAAAACGGACTCGCTCGAACTCTCGGAACGCATAAAACAACATCAAATCTAAGAATCATATCCTAAACCAAATTGACTCAAACTTAGGAATTTCATGTTTTTCAATTTACTTCTAGTGCGTCGAAATATACTTAAACTACTCGGAATGACCCAAAAGTTTGCGTGCAAGTCTTAAATCACTATACGGAACTATTCCCAAATTCAGAATTCCAAACGGACTTCAATTACTCAAAAATCTACTCCAAACCAATTTTAAAGAATTTTAAACCTTCAAATAGTTGATTTTCACTATTAAGCGCCAAAACGCTCCCGTGTTATCTAAAACTCGATTCGAACATACGCCCAAGTCCGAAATCATCATACGAACCTATTGGAACCGTCAAATTCCGATTCCGAGGTCGTTTTCTCTAAATGTTGACCGAAGTCAAACTTGGCCTTTTAAGGTTAACTTAAGGAACCAAGTGTTCCGATTTCAATCCAAACACAACCAAATCCCGAACCAACCATCCCCGCAAGTCATAAATTATTAAAAATACATTCGGAGAGTTTTATTTAAGGGAACATGATTCTAAAAGTCAAAACGACCGGTTGGGTCGTTACAGGATCTTTGTAACAATTATTAAAGGACCTATTAAAAGAAGACATACTACTTATTAATAACTACTATTTATAAATTTTTCATGGAAGTAGTACTATCATTTGTCATTTATTATCAAAACGAAGAACCATCTGAATGAAAAGGAATTCTTACAGGAAATCTTGAAAGCTAGAGCCCATCCAGTGCACTCACCGCATGTCCACAAATCTCGGAAACCTTTAGAAGTTTTTGAAGAAAAATTATATATATACACATTATTTTCTTTTTTATTAAAGGCAGCGTTTTGTTTTTCAACTAATTAAGGCAACGAATGAACAGAGTTCAAATTTGGATATTTAGTTACATACTAGTATCTATGAACGTGCGTTGCACTTTTAGAGGTTTAACATAAAAATAAATTATTTTATGTTGATTCGGATTTTAATATTAATTCATTTTTTGTTTTGAATATTTAATCTTAATTATAATTTTATCCATCATAAATTTTATTTTCAAAGAGTAAAAGATTGATATGATATTTCACTTTTAGATCGTTATGTTTGTAGAATCATTAGTGGTATTGACTCTTACCAACTATTTTTTTCTCTTTATCACACATTTATATTCTTAAATATTTTATTAGTTATTGTTTAATAATTGGGTATTTTTAAATATTACACTAAAATTTGATGAAAAAATATTATTTGAGTAGAAAAATAGTTTAAATATAAAATTAAAATATATTAATGTGAGGGTATCTTTTTTTTTTTTAATTTCAACTCTTTATCCAATCCATTTAATATTACTTTTATATTTTATTGGTATTGGACATTATAGAGTGGTAATGTACTGCCAATACGGAGGATTCTTATAAAATTAATTTTATTAAACTTTCCTACATATTTTTAATACTAATTTAATAGACAAAATTTTATTAATTTTAAAATTTTAAATATTAAAAATTAGCATAGAAAGTATTGTAGTCCACAAAATAGGTTATTACATTTATGTCCTTTCCCTATGAGTTCTTTCGCTTAATATTTTAGAGCTATTTTGGTATATTAATATTATATTTATGATTTTATAATAATATAAGCTCTCCTTTTTCTAAATGAATTTGGACAATATAATACATTCTCAAATTAAATTAGTAATAGGACATTATAATATGTTTTAAAATTAAATTAGTAATATAATTTTTTAAGAAGTATATCCTAAAAGTAATAGGATTACATGACTAAAGATATTTACTTGTTTAATTTTAAATGAATTAGACACCCCGAAAGTAATTATACTAATACGATTCCTAAAGGTAATCATGTAGGATTCCTAATGTGTAGTGTTATGTCCTAAAACTAATAGGATTATAAGACTAATATTTAGAATTTCGGTTATGTCCTTTTATTATGAGTTATTATGCTTAATATTATGAGGTCATTTCTGTAAACCGACATTGTATTCATGCTTTTATAATAATACTAGGCTTTATGTTCGTGCGATGCACATATTATCTTGTGTCAAAAGTTATAAACTTCCAATCTTGCATCTAATCAAGCGGCTTCGCTCCATTACAACTTGCTCCAGTAGTTGTTAATATAAGTCTAATTTATCGACATGTGTTTTTGTAAATTCAAAAGGCTGAAACTTGATTTGGTTTATTATCTATTATTCGACTTAAATCTATTTTAATGGTAAGATTAAAAAAAAGGTAAAATATATGCTACAAGATACCCATCAGCATCATGTCTTATATTCCCATGAAATCAAAAAGCATTCCATCATGTCTTCTATTCCCATTGATCTATACCTATTAATATAAAAAGTTCAAATTGATAATGTCCAAGAAAATTTGACAAATATCAGATTTGTAGAGTCGACGTATGTGTAGTTTAAACCGAAAAGGAATTTCAGACTTAGGTTATTTACATATTTATCCTTAACTAAAAGTCGACTAATGTTTTAGAAATATTTTTAGATAATAAAATTTTATCATGCATAAACTACTTGAGAAAAAGTGAGTAACAAAGAAGAAAAAAAGATCAATACTTCGTCTATTGTCATACCAATTAATATAATCCAAACTCAAGGTTAAAAGGAATAGCCAAACCGATAAAGCCTCAAATGAACCCAAAATCAACTTTGTAGGGTCGACATATGTGCAGTTTAAATCGAAAAAGAATTCTAGTCTTGGGCGATTTACAATTATATCCTTAAATTGTACAAATATTTAAGGTCATAAAAGTCGATTAATATTTTGAGGATATTTTAGTCGTTTTTGGCGATTTACAATTATATCCTTAAATTGTACAAATATTTAAGGTCATAAAAGTCGATTAATATTTTGAGGATATTTTAGTCGTTTTTGGCGATTTACAATTATATCCTTAAATTGTACAAATATTTAAGGTCATAAAAGTCGATTAATATTTTGAGGATATTTTAGTCGTTTTTGGCGATTTACAATTATATCCTTAAATTGTACAAATATTTAAGGTCATAAAAGTCGATTAATATTTTGAGGATATTTTAGTCGTTTTTGGCGATTTACAATTATATCCTTAAATTGTACAAATATTTAAGGTCATAAAAGTCGATTAATATTTTGAGGATATTTTAGTCGTTTTTGGCGATTTACAATTATATCCTTAAATTGTACAAATATTTAAGGTCATAAAAGTCGATTAATATTTTGAGGATATTTTAGTCGTTTTTGGCGATTTACAATTATATCCTTAAATTGTACAAATATTTAAGGTCATAAAAGTCGATTAATATTTTGAGGATATTTTAGTCGTTTTTGGCGATTTACAATTATATCCTTAAATTGTACAAATATTTAAGGTCATAAAAGTCGATTAATATTTTGAGGATATTTTAGTCGTTTTTGGCGATTTACAATTATATCCTTAAATTGTACAAATATTTAAGGTCATAAAAGTCGATTAATATTTTGAGGATATTTTAGTCGTTTTTGGCGATTTACAATTATATCCTTAAATTGTACAAATATTTAAGGTTATAAAAGTCGATTAATATTTTTGACTATATTTTAGTCGTTCAACATTTAGCATAAATTATTCGTGCTTTTATAATAATATAGATATAGATAGATATAGATATAGATAGATTAAAAGGACATAACCTTTTAGAAAAGGCACTTACAATTAAATTAATTTTTTTATTAATAAATATTAGATTTTTAAGAAGGGCATTTCAGTAATTTAACTTTTATAGAAAAGTATCAAAAGAATGAAAAGTCATGATTTGTTTCTTTAGCCTTGGTAAGTAACGATTTATTTCTTTAGATTAAGGAACTGATGATTTATTACTTTTAGCTCTGTAATTTGAACGGTTGTGACTATTAATGAAGGGGGTATGAAACACTGATTTAGTGATGTTTGTAGCATTATATTTTTTAAATTTTCTAAATAAATTATAAGTCATATAGAAAAGTAATTTGGTAATTCAATTTTTCACTTCTGAGCTTATCACTTTTATAATAATAATAATATATATATATAGAGTTAGTTAGTTAGTTAGTAAAGTAAAGTAAAGTAGGAGATTGAGGAAAAATAAAAAGACAGTTTGGATATATAAACTCATAAAGAAAATTATTATAGGGACGAGAAAGGCAAAGAAAATATTGTAATAAATAATTTACAAGTGTGCCCCGGGCCCTATTACTCCTAGTCTATATATTTAGCATATATGGGAAATTGTTGGTACTAGGGTTTGGTCGATAGTTCCGAAGAAATGGCCGATAGTGAATCGAGGCAATTTTCTCTATGTTTTGCAGAAGAACTACTTGACTGGCAGAGGGGACTGCCCCGCAGGTTCTTGTTTGGTCAGGTTGTCTGGGATGACGACGCTTTCATCCCCGAAGGCGCTTCGGAGAAGCACAGGGTTATATTTCGCAGAATTTATAGGAAATACTTCCTTCAGATTTTTGTTTCGGATGTTCGTCTTCTTTCACTACTCTTTCCTTCTCTTTTATTCTAATCTTGCATTATATGTATACAGATGCACGCACACAAACCTATGATTGTTTTATTTTATTTGTGGTAATAACTGTAAATCTGTTACGCTCATAAACTTTATTGCCAATTTGTAAGCCTATGATTTTCTTTTTCTTTTTGCAACCTTTTGAGGAATCAATCATTGTTTCAGATTAGTCTTAGACGGTAGGAGCTGGTCAAATTTCTAATTAGAGCTTACAATTGTTATCACTTTCAACAATTCCAATTTTTTCTCAGTTTTAGTTGGCTAAGGCTGTTCTTAACATTAGGAGTATATTTTTAGACTTTGATTAGTTGTTTAGCCTGTCTGAGTATTCTTAACTAATTTGTGATATCCCAAGCTCTGCCCAGTCTGAGCTCCTTAATTTTTTTTAGAGGCTTAAGTGTGGCAGAAAAGATTATGGGGTTTACTTGGTTACGTGTTAAAATAAATTTAGGAATTCATGGCTGTTTTGGTGGTACTTTTAGTCATAGTGTTCAAGTGATTTGATTAGCCCCTGTTCTCTTTATTTTATTAAGCAAATAGACCAAATTCTAAAAGAGCATGTTAGCTCCACAACTTAAAACTTCTTTACTTGATTGAATATCAGCTTCTTTGACTTTCGGCTTCAATTATGACCCCCTTCTTGTTACCGCTTGAGTATGAATTCATGACTGATTGGCTTATTTGGCAGGGTTTCGACATTGACATCTATCCAGGTAAAGCCAAGGCAGCTATATTTATACCATACCTGGATTTTGAGAAAGAAACTGACTTGCTGATAGAACTGGCTAACCATGCTATTCAGGATTACAACTGTAAAGAAACCAATGTATGCCTTTATTCATCTTATCATCTTTGCTCTGGTTGAACAATCTCCCTCACCCCAAGTGTCCTTACAGTATTTTCTACGTGCCTTGCAGGTTTACAAGTACGAGGTCTTGTATGTTGAAAAAGTGAACTTTATTTTGGCCGAATGCCGTGAATTTTTTATGACTGTTAAAGTTAAAAATGTCACTCTGCGTTCACCTAAAGAAACTTTTCAAATCCATGCATATAAAGGACCAGATGGGGAGAATATTGTCCGCCTTTGCCGGAGAAAATTGATGGTTTGACGCATACAGATTTTGCATGAATCTTAGTGCTGTTTGTTTACGTTGTTTCTTTGGCTTTGGTTCAATTTTTGTGGATATGGATATCAGATGATTTACTTGTGGATAGGCTTTCTTCTGAAAAATACTAGTAATAATACTAAATAAGTGATAGATTTTGGGTGAAGTCCAGAAAATACTGTGTTCTATCTGAATTTTATGGTGAGAATGTTTACCCGAAAAACGGATAGAGTTGAATTTATACGTGGTTCTAAAGACACACGGTATAAATTGGTACAAACCGGAAAGATAAGTAGAGATATATCGAATGTTTATCGCAAAAAGGAAAGAAATACAAACCAAATTGATTAGAGAATGATTTATAAACGAGTAAGATGAATCAATGACCAAGCTCCCTAAAAGGATAATATCTCCAAACAACTATATATATCAATGTAATAATCTTTGAAATATAAGTGTATGAATGTTTAGATCTCTTTTTCGGATGTTCAATGTCCCTTACAAAATATAATACCCACTCTTCATATAGTGGAAAAATTCTACTTTGGATATAATAAAAAATACATAGTGGGGATTCCATGATAGAATAATTGATTAGCTTTTCCTTAATTCCCGTTGAGATTCTCTCCCAGGTGAGGCTACAACGGCTCTTTGTCTCTTGGCTCGGTCTTGGTCGGTATCGGTCGATCTCTAGACCTCGAGCTTGATATTGATTCGAGCTCGGTATTGATCGGTCTCTGGCTTTTGAGCTCGATAACACTACTTCAGATCATAACTCGATATTGACTCGAGCTGGATATTGATTCGAGCTCGGTATCTTGAGGTCGATAACCCGGTTTTACTCCTTATCTTGATGTCATAATGATGACCCTCGGTTCATCATGTTTCAATCTCGACCAATTACTCGAAGGGCAAACTCGGATTTGACCGTATACAGATAGTTCCCTCATTTCTCAGAAAATATGTGGGGAGAAACGATATGATTTTTGAACGACATGATTAGATACACACTGACGTCTCCATCGAGCCCGACCATGACGTACGTGATAAATGTCCCGTCGGTTCAGTTACCAAGCCATTAAATGTGTGTCAGACGATGGTCGGCCATTGCCGATATTGAACCGTCATCGCCAACTCTATAAATAACTCCTCTCTTCACCATTGTTACTTTTAAATTCCCAATTTCCAAATCCACTAAGTTCTTTTTTGCATTTGATGAGTTCTTCATTTTCAAATCTGCGATTCTCACTGCTAAAACTCTTCTTAGAATACCAAATCTTATCATCTCCCTCTATTTTTAATCTTCAAATCCAAAATGGCGAAAACGTCAAAAACTGTTCCTCAAAAAGAAAACGCTTCTTCATCGCGGCCTGTCGGCGACAAAACACTACTGGAGCCATGACTTGAGGAGTGCGTTCCCGGGGGGTGCGTTCTTACTTCTGATTTTAAGACCGACAAAGCCTTGTCGGTTCCCGGTCGATGCGAGCCAGAAGAAGTGGTGATCCCGGCTCCCGAAGAAGATATTACCACCCATGTGAAAGGGTTTTAAAGTGTTTACACTTACCTTCCACGTTGGGTCCCCTCGACCCCGTTCTCATCGATTTTTGCCGCCAGTATCAAATAACCCTAGGCTAAATCCACCCTTCCTTTTGGCGAATTGTTATTGTGACCCGCTTCATCGTGAACAAAGTCGAGGGGATGCCTTTCACCCTCGACCACCTCATCAGGTTGTACAGCTCCCCACATGTATCGAGGCATGTTAATAAAACTCCAACGTCGGGCTACCAAAGTGTTGTTCTCGAGCATAGACGAGGACAAGGACCGAGGTTGGATGGGTTGGTTCATTCGAGTGAGGACTTCCGACCTAATCCCGGTCGAGAAGACGCCATTTCCTGAGAAATGGAATATGAAGCGTAAGTACAATCCTAGTCAGTTCCTATTAATTGTTTTGCTCCTTTGCTTCTTCTCATCGATATCCTTTTTCGTGATGTAGCGATCGCTTGGATGCCCAGTGCGATTCCTAACCTCGAGAGCAGGGTTCAGGACCTAGCTTCGACCTCTACGTATGCCGAGCGCTCATGGCACGATCTATCAAAGGGCCGATGGGAGGTTAAAATTCATGGTAAGACCATTTTCTATGTCTTTGACGATTTCGTTTGAAGTATTTCTTACTTAATTTCCTTTCATACATGCCTTAGCAAAGATGCTGTCATGAGGCCCTTATCTGGTGAGGGGGATACTTCAATCCCGACACCGAAACCGGCGAAGGACATGAAGAGGAAAATAATCTCGACCCCCGAGGATCCCGAACCTAAGAAGAGAGCAGCTCGTAAACCGAGGAAGAACACCATCCTCCTGACCGAAGACTCTGTTCGGCGTCTAAGGGATGAAAACGAAGGAGAGGAAGAAGACTCCGGGCTGATAGCCCGAGTAAGAAAGAGCACCGAGTTTGAATTGGTGAAGTCTGCAGAGATTTCGTCTCGAGATGAGGGGGATTCGGGAAGAGACTCGGGCGAAGTCCTCTAGTCATCGAGGATTGAAGATGCCTCCCATCATAGTGAGCCAACGATGGGAACGACTGTAGAGGATGGTCTCGAGGCCCCTCGAGATGCAAAGAATGCCCCGAGCGATCCACTTGGGGTAATAGAAATTGGAAGCTCCCCGATTCTTCCCTCGTTTTCCGAGGAGATGATTCAAGAGGCTCGGGCCTTGAAGACCCTCTCTATCGAAGGAGTCCACGGAAGGGAGGATCCCTTCCGTGATTACTTTACTGGGGTCGAATATGCTAACGGCCCGAGTGACTTGGAGGTCCCGAGGAAGGACTCGGCCGATGCTTTGAGCCTCTTCAACGAAGCGCAGCAAGCTCTGAATCGCGTAATAAGCCTTAACCTTTTATGTTTGTATTACCCTTGTGTTTGTTTTTCTTTCTGTCTAACTTCTTTTCTTCTTTCTGTGTAGGCCTCAGCGCTTCATTGGGAAGCATTTTCTCGGTCTCGAGCTGAGTTGAGTGGTATGAGGCTAACCTTCGAGGGCTCTCGGAGGAGTTAAATGCTCTTAAACTTCTATGTGGGCAAAGATGAGAGAAAATCAAGGACCTACGAGCCGAGTTGTCCAAGGCCCATCAAGATCAGTCCGACCTGATCGAGCATGTAATGAAAATCTTAACAGTTCATGAGCTCGATTCGGGAACAATGGCTAACATTTCTATCTCACAGCTGCAACATAAGATCGAGGTGATCGGGCAGCTTCGTGAGGAGGTCGATATGATGAAGGCGGAGACATTGGGTTGGAAAGAAGGTATAGACCGCTTTGCTGAACAAAAAGAGACTGCTTTATCCCAATTGTCATCGGCCGAAAGTCATCTTCGAGGCATGAAAGAGAAGAGCTCGGTTCAGGAAAGGAAAATAGCAGAGCTTGAAGCTCGGTTGGCTTTCGAACTTGCAAAGGCCAAATATGAAGTCGAAAAGGCTAAAGCCGAGGCAGATGTGATCGTGGCCTTCTACCGAGCCGATGCCGAAGCAGCTCAAGTACAAGTGAGAGAGGTAGACGAGATCGCTCACACTCGAGCATATTGGATTGCTGAACTCGCCAAGTGCCAATCTCGGAGGGAAACCCTCGAGGAGATCCACGCTTGAGGTTTCGATCTTTCCGATAAGATAATAAAGGCTAAAGAGCGCGAAACCGAAGCTGCACCGCTGGCCTCTGATGATGACGACGATGATGATGAGAGCAAAAGCGGGTCCGAGAGTAGGGAGGACCTCGATGGAGAAGAAACTTCCCCTGGAAAAAATTAGTAACCTTAGGATTTTTCATTTTTGAACTTTTATATAGGGTCCTGATCGGACCATGTAAATACCTTTATATATATAAAGATCTCTTTCTTTTCCAACTTGCCTTTATTTCATTCTGTGCCTTGTGAAAATTTTGTTTCATCCATGCCATATGAAAATTTTGTTCATAAGTTTGAGGCTTTAGGCAATTTTGATCGAAGTCGGACTAGTCGAGTGAGTACTTGCTCGAACTCTGAGTAGGGTGACTCTTGGGGTTTAATTGAGTGAGTATGATTTCTCGAACTCAAAAAATAAGATGGCCCTTTAGGCTATATGGTTGAGTGTTTTCTCGAACTCGAATTAGTGTAGCCCTTAGGCTTAATGGTTGAGTGAGTGTTTGTTCGAACTCGAATTAATGTAGTCCTTAAGCTTTACGGGTGAGGATTTGTTCGAACCCGAAATAAGGTAGCCCTTGGGCTTTGTAGTCGAGTGAGAATGATTTTTCGAACTCGAAGTAATGTAGCCCTTAGGATTAATGGTCAAGCGAGTATTTGCTCAAACTCAAAGTAATGTAACCCTTAGGCTAAATGATAGAGTGAGTATTTGCTCGAACTCGAAGTAATGTAGCCCTTAGGCTTTGTAGTCGAGTGAGTGTTTGTTCGAACTCAAATTAATGTAGCCCTTAGGCTTTACGGGTAAGGATTTGTTCGAACCAAAAATAAGGTAGCCCTTGGGCTTTGTAGTCGAGTGAGAATGATTTCTCAAACTCGAATTACTGGCAGCCCTTGGACTTGATAGATAGTTCCCGAGTGAGAATGGTTGCTCGAACTCGAGTTAGGGTGGTCCTTAGGCTCTATAGTCGAGTGTGGATTTGTTCGAACTCGAACTGATGTAGCCCTTAGGCTTTGTAGTCGAGTGAGTGTTTGCTCGAACTCGAAATGAAAGCAGCCCTTAGGGTTTGCGGTCGAGTGAGTGTTTGAACTTGAACTCGAAATAATGTAGCCCTTAGGCTTTGCGGTCGAGTGAGTGTTTGAACTTGAACTCGAACTCGAAGTAATGTAGCCCTTAGGCTTAATGGTCGAGTGAGTGTTTGCTCGAACTCGAAATGAAATACAGCCCTTAGGCTTTGCGGTTGAGTGAGTGTTTGATTGTTTGAACTCGAACTCGAAGTAATGTAGCCCTTAGGCTTTGCGGTCGAGTGAGTGTTTGAACTCGAACTCGAAGTAATGTAGCCCGTAGGCTTTGCGGTCGAGTGAGTGTTTGAACTCGAACTCGAAGTAATGTAGCCCTTAGACTTAATGGTTGAGTGAGTGTTTGCTCGAACTCAAAATGAAATAAACCCTTAGGCTTTGTGGTCGAGTGAGTGTTTGAACTCGAACTCGAACTCGAAGTAATGTAGCCCTTAGGCTTTGCGGTCGAGTGAGGATTTTCTCGAACTCGAAGTAATGTAGCACTTAGGCTTTGCGGCCGAGTGAGTGTTTGAACTTGAACTCGAAGTAATGTAGCCCTTAGGCTTAATGGTCGAGTGAGTGTATGCTCGAACTCGAAATGAAATACAACCCTTAGGCTTTGTGGTTGAGTGAGTGTTTGAGTGTTTGAACTCGAACTCGAAGTAATGTATCCCTTAGGCTTTGCGGTCGAGTGAGTGTTTGAACTCGAATTCGAAGTAATGTAGCCCTTAGACTTAATGGTCGAGTGAGTGTTTGCTCGAACTCGAAATGAAATACAACCCTTAGGCTTTGTGGTCGAGTGAGTGTTTGAACTCGAACTTGAAGTAATGTAGCCCTTAGGCTTTGCGGTCGAGTGAGTGTTTGAACTCTAAATTGAAATAATGTAGCCCTTAGGTTTTGCGGTCGAGTAAGTTTTTGAACTCAAACTCGAAGTAATGTAGCCCTTAGGCTTTGCGGTCGAGTGAGTGTTTGAACTCTAAATTGAAATAATGTAGCCCTTAGGTTTTGCGGTCGAGTAAGTTTTTGAACTCAAACTCGAAGTAATGTAGCCCTTAGGCTTAATGGTCGAATGAGTGTTTGCTCAAACTCGAAATGATGCAGCCTTTAGGCTTAATGGTCGAGTGAGTGTTTGCTCAAACTCGAAATGAAATACAACCCTTAGGCTTTGTGGTCGAGTAAGTATTTGAACTCGAACTCGAAGTAATGTAGCCCTTAGGCTTTGCGTTCGAGTGAGGATTTGCTCGAACTCGAAGTATTGCAGCCCTTAGGCTTTGTGGTGCTCGATCTCGTTGACTTTTCTATTGGCAGTCCCCGTCTTATGGGGTAATGGTCGGCCCTTAAGCCTGTTTGCATAATAGATCACGAAATAGAAGAATCTTTTCGGGATATGAGACATCGGTAAAGAAGAAATTTCTCTTTATAAGTCATAGTACATGTGTTCATGTTTTGGGCTAGGGTTTGAGTCAACTACACGGGCATGGTTCGTTTAACCGTTTAGCCCTTACAATATTTCCTATCGAGACCCTGTTGCCATAAAGTAACTTTCTTGCATCGAACTTGATAATCGAATTTGATATATTTGAGGGTTATTCCCCCTAGTATACGAGGTTGATTGTAAAGAGGCCTTAGATACTTTTGAATTGTTCAAAGTTAGCACGATCAGTGGTTGCCTTATTAAAAACCTTGCCGAAAAATCCATTGGGATAAAACCGGTCTAAGGGAAAAAGAGTGCAATGCGTGCTTTCAGACCTAAAGGCTTCGAGTTGAATAATCCATCCATGTTTCTGGTCGAACACCTGCAAGGGTTAATTTTGAAATTTAAATGAACATGGGACGGTCGTACCTTAGCAGTAATATCGTTTTAGGTGCAAAACGTTCGAATTGCTCGGTAATTGTTTGCCGTTTATCACGCCGAGCTTGTAGGACCCTTTTCCGATGATTTCGAGGACATGATATGGTCCTTCCTAGTTCGGACCCAGTTTTCCTTCATTCGTATTTCGGGTGTTGAGGGTGACTTTCCTTAGTACCAAGTCCCCGATTTTAAAATATCAAAAATTGGCTCTTCGATTGTAGTATCTTTCGATCCGCTGTTTTTGGGCGGCCAATCGGATGAGAGCGGCCTCTCGTCTTTCATCTAATAATTCTAAGCTTGTGTTCATGGTCTCGTTATTCGACTCCTTTGTTGCATATCGAAACCTGATACTAGGTTCTCCGACCTCAACCGATATCAAAGCTTCGACGCCATAGACCAACGAGAACGGCGCTGCTCCAGTACTGGATTTCGATGTTGTGCGATATGCCCATAGGACCTCGGCTAGTATTTCTTTTCATTTTCCTTTGGCGTCGGTCAATCTCTTCTTAAGATTTTGGATGATGGTTTTGTTGGTTGATTCGGCTCCCCGGGTTAATGAATCATGGGCGCATGTCTTTGGCATTTGTCGCATTTTCGAACGAACTCCTTCACATCTTTGCTCATATCGGTCCAATATTACCGTGCTCTGATTGCTTTGTGGACCAGCGAATCGGCACTGGAATGGTTTCCACAAGTGCCCTCGTGAATTTTCGGTATTATGTAATCGGTATCTCCCGATCCCAAACATATTGCCAATGGTCCATCAAAAGTCCTTCTGAATAGCGTTCCGTCTTTGGATAGGGTGAATTGTGCTGCCTTTATGCGTAAAGCTCTCGATTCCTTTGGATCTGATAGAAGCTTCCCATTCTTAAAGTACTCTATATATTTGTTTCTCCAATCCCAGGTTAGACTTGTGGAATTTATCTCGGCGTGACTTTCTTCGATCACCGATTTTATGAGTTGTACGACAGTCCCCGAGTTGAGTTCATCATCTTCCACCGATGAACCTAAGTTCGCAAGAACATCGACCTCGCTGTTCTGTTATCGGGGTACATGTTGCAAAATCCATTCTTTAATTGATGTAGAGTCACCTGTAATTTATCCAAGTACCTTTGCATTCGATTTTCTCGGACTTCAAAAGTCCCGTTAACTTGGTTTATTACGAGGAGGGAATCACATTTAGCTTTTATGATCTCTGCTCCCAAGCTTCTAGCTAGTTCAAGACCTGAAATCATGGCCTCATACTTGGTCTCATTGTTAGTCAATTTCGTAGTTCTGATAGATTGTCTTATTACATTGCCTGTGTGTGATTTCAGTACGATGCCTAATCCGGGCCCCTTCGCGTTCGAGGCACTGTCCGTGAAAAGGGTCCAGACTCCCAAAGAGGTACCCGATTTTACAAGTAGCTCTCTTTCAATCTCGGGCACGAGGGTTGGCGAAAGGTCAGCCACGAAGTCTACCAAGATTTGAGACTTGATAGCAGTTCGGGGTCGATACTCGATGTCGTACCCACCGATTTCTATGGCCCATTTGGCCAATCGACCCGAAATCTTGGATTTGCACAAAATGTTTCGAAGAGGATAAGTTGTTACAACATGTATCAGATGAGATTGGAAATATGGTTTTAATTTCCTAGAGGCGCTTATTAAAGCAAGCGTTAATTCTTCTAAGTGTGGATATCTAGTTTCGGCCTCGCCTAAGGTCCGACTGATATAATAAATAGGGAATTGCGTACCTCGTTCTTCTCGAACCAGTACTCTACTTACCGCTATCTCCGAGATATCTAAATACAAGTAAAGATGTTCGTCTACTCTCGGGATATGAAGCAGGGGCGGGCTCGATAGGTACCGCTTTAGTTCTTTCAAAGCATGTTGGCATTCCGGAGTCCATGCGAAGTTGCTTTTCTTCTTAAGCAGTGATAAAAATCGGTGGCTCCTATCCGAGTATCTCGAAATGAACCGTCCCAAGGAAGCTATTTTCCCCGTTAACCTTTGCACGACCTTCACATTATCTACTACCGTGATGTCCTCGATAGCTTTGATTTTATCGGGGTTGATTTTGATTCCTCAGTTGGACACCAAGAAACTTGCCCGAGCCAACCCCGAATGCATATTTTTCGGGGTTGAGCTTCATATTGTATTTCTTTAGCACGTTGAAAGTTTCCTACAAATGCTTAAAATGGTCCTCTGCTCGCAGGGACTTAACTAATATGTCATCAATATAAACTTTCATTGATTTTCCTATTTATTTTTCAAACATTCGATTTAAAGGCGTTGATAAGTTGCACCAGCATCTTTTAGACCGAATGACATTACGTTATAACAATAGGTGCCGTACTTAGTGACAAACAAGGTCTTTCTTGATCCTCCGGGTTCATTTGTATCTAATTGTACCCAGAGTAGGCATCGAGAAAACTGAGAGTCTCGTGGCCGGTCGTGGCATCGATCATACGATCGAAGCTAGGCAAAGAAAAGGAATCCTTAGGGCATGCTTTGCCCAAGTCTTTATAATCTATACACATTCTAGGTTTGTTTCCATTTTTAGGGACCACCACCACATTTGCTAGCCATTCGGGGTATTTATCTTCCCGAATGGATCCTATTTTAAGAAGTTTGGTTACCTCATCCTTGATGAAGGCATGTTTGACCTCGGATTGGGGCCTTCTTCTTTGCTTTATCGGACGGTATTTTGGATCCAAGCTCAGTCTATGAGTGGCTATCTCCGGTGGGATCCCTGTTATGTCGAGAGGGACCAAGCGAAACAGTTCATGTTAGCTATAAGAAATTGAATAAGCTTTTTCCTGAGCTCGAGATCTAACCCCGTGCCCAGGTATACCTTTCGCTCGAGCAGATGTTCGACTAGCATGATTTGCTCCAGTTCTTCGACCGTTGACTGGGTAGCATCGGTATCATCGGGGACCACAAAGGATCGAGGGATCCCATAGTCATCGTCTTCGTCAGTCTTTTGATTCTCTAGTTGGGTCGAGGCTGACGTTTGTGATTGCTATTTGGTATCATGTTCCTCCTTCAAATCTGATCCCTTTGTCGATGATAGTGTAGATATCAGAATCACTTCATCGATGGCAAACATTTCTTTTGCGGTCGGTTGCTCTCCATAGACCATTTTGACTCCCTCCGATGTTGGGAATTTCAGAACCTGGTGGAGGGTCGAGGGCACAACTCTCATATTATGGATCCACGGCTTTCCATAAAGAGCGTTATACCTCATGTCGCCTTTGATCATGTGGAACTTCGTTTCTTGGATGGTCCCGGTGTCACGATCCGAAATTCCCACCTTCGGACCATGATGGCGCCCAACATTTCACTTGCTAGGCAAGCCAACGTTAGAACAATATTAGCCATTTTTAAAACAATTTTAAATTTATTAATAACAAAGAAACAAATACGGAAGCAAAGTTTGAAATATATTGAATAATCCATAAAAACAACGGTGTCTAAATACCATCCCAGAATTGGTGTCACAAGTGCACGGGCTTCTAGAATAATACCAATAAAGGTCTGAATAAAATATAGCAGTCTGATAATAAACACACAGCTAAAGTAAAATAGACGGGGACTTCAGAACTGCGGGCGCCATGCAGTTATACCTCAAGTCTCCTCCGAGTAGCAGAAATCCGAGCAAGTCTATTGTACATTGCTAGGACCAACTCCGAAATCTGCACAAGAAGTGCAGAGTGTAGTATCAGTACAAGCGACCCCATATACTGGTAAGTGCTGAGCGTAACCTCGACGAAGTAGTGACGAGGCTAAGGCGGTTCACTTATATTAACCTGTACGCAATATTAATAACAACAACAAATAATAGAAATAAATCAGGTAACTCATTTATAATAATTGAAGCCAACTCAGCAGTCATAATCCATTATTATTTCACCCAATTCTGTTGCAGCGTGCAACCCGCTCTCACAATATATTCACATTCAATTCTGTTATATATTTATTTCAATCAAGTATATTTATAGACTTTTAAATAAGTCTGTTGCGGCGTGCAATCCGATCCCCCAATATTGACTTTTAAATAAGTCTATTGCGGCGTGCAATCCGATCCCCCAATATTGACTTTTAAATAAGTCTATTGCGGCGTGCAATCCGATCTCCCAATATATGTATATATACTTTTCATTTTCGTTGCGGCGTGAAACCCGTTTCCCCAATATATATAACTGTAAGCAGCTCATAATGTAATAACAATTACTCCAACAAATACCATGTCCAATGAGAAACTATTAAGCATCAAGGCACACAATAATTATAATTTATTTATGAACAAATAATAGCAATAATAATTTATTTTTGAAATCAGGGAGAAAATAGACAATTTAATATTTAATATGCTAAATATCAAATAACAATTAAAACACATAATTCAAATAGTATGTAACAATTAATGCAGGAGTTCAAGAATTAATATTTGACAAAGAATATGAGAGAAATAATTATGATTTAAAATATTTTATGATTTTTCAAGTAAGCAGGCAAACAATTAATTTGACGATGTATAGACACTTGCCACCTCGCCTATACGTCATTCGCATGCATTTCACATAACAAATAATTTAAGGGTTCTATTCCCTCAAGTCAAGGTTAACCACGACACTTACTTCGCTTTACAAATTCTAATCAATTAATCAACCACAACTTTTCCTTTTAAAGTTGTCTCTGAATGCTTCAAATCTATTCACAACAATTCAATATACTCAATACGAATCATAGGAATTAATTCCATATGAATTTACAAATTTTCCGGATAAAAATCTGAAATTCATTAAAATATTCGGCAGTGAGACCCACGTCTCAAATCCCAGGAAAACTCATGAAATCCGAACACTCGTTCCGATACGAGTTCAACCATACAAAAATTGTCCAATTCCGATGTCAAATGGACCTTCAAATCTAAATTTTTCGTTTTTGAAAGATTTTAGAAAAATCTATTTTTTCTTCCATAAATTCACGGATTCATGATATAAACGAGTATGGAATCATAAAATATAATCAATATAGGATAAATAACACTTACCCCAATATTTTCTGTGAAAATCGCCCAAAACTTCGCCTTAACCGAGCTCAAAACGATCAAAATGTGAAAATAATTTCAGACTCTTCGATATATACACTACCCAGGCATTTCCGCACCTGCGGTGCTTGGGCTCGCACATGTGAGTTCGCATTTGCGAGAAATTCTTGCATCTGCAGAAAAGGGGGCTGCCAGCGTATATCCGCATCTACGTGATTTGGTGCGCATCTGCAGACACGCTTCTGCGAACGCGCGGGTGCGTGTAGATTTTCGCACCTGCGGACTTTTGCCTAGCCACGCCCGGGCGCATCTGCGATCGAAGTCTCGCTTCTGCGAGCTCGCACCTGCGGTCAAAAATCCGCAGGTGCGATTATAACAGAAGGCAAAAATACAGATTTTGCTTAAGTCCAATTCTTGATCTGATTTTAATCCGTATCACTCTCGGGGTACTCGGGATCCCGTACGAATATACCGACAAGTCCAATAACATAATGCGGACTTACTCGGGGTCTCGTATCACATCAAATAATGCTGAAATTACAATTCACACCCAGATTCAAACTTTGAGTTTTAAACTTTTCAATTTGTAAATCTCGTGCCAAAACATATTAAATGAATACGGAATGACTTTAAATTTGGCACACAAGTCATAAATGACATAACGAAGCAGTTCAAATTTTCAGAATCGGATTCCGGCTCCGATATCAAAAAGTCAACCCCGTGGTCAAACTTGAAAATCTTTGGCCTTTAAATTGCTAGTTCCGTTAAGTGGTCATAACTTGAGCTAGGGACCTCCAAATTAAATTTCGGGCATACGCCCAAGTCTCAAATCACGACACGGAGCTACCGGAACTGTCCAAATACTGATCTGGGTCTGTTTGCTAAAAATGTTGACCAAAGTCAATTTAGTTGAGTTTTAAAGGTCTATTTCACATTTTAATCCATTTTTCACATGAAAACTTTCCGAAAAATTTTACGGACTGTGCACGTAAGTCGAGGAATAATAAATGGTGCTTTTCGAGGTCTTAGAACACAGAATTAGTTATTAAATTTAAAAATGATATTTTGGGTCATCACATTCTCCACCTCTAAAACAAACGTTCGTCCTCGAACGGAGTTTGAAAAAGTACCTGAGCTGGAGAAAAGGTGTGAATATTTACTCTGCATGTTCGACTCGGACTCCCAGGTAGATGCCTCTACCGGCTGACCTCTCCATTGAACTCGAACTGAAGGATAACTCTTATACCTCAACTGCCGTACCTGCCGGGCTAGAATAGCCATTGGCTCCTCCTCGTAAGTCAAATCTTTGTCCAATTGGACTGAGCTGAAATCTAACACATGGGATGGATCACCATGATATTTCCGGAGCATAGACACA
>AWOL01S0005140.1:0-23861 GCA_000715115.1 Nicotiana otophora
AGTACCGAGCTTCGTAAGGTGTGAAGTTCTTGCTCAAATAGTATATTGCCTGCTCATTTCTTCCAGTTTCATCATGTTGTCCCAAAACGCAACTGACAGCTCCATCCAGTACAGACAAATAAAGCAACAGTGGTCTTCCTGGCTCTGGTGGACCAGAACAGGCGGTTTGGATAAATACTCATTGATTTTGTCGAAGGCTTTCTGACATTCTTCAGTCCAGCTTGTTGTAGCATCTTTCTTCAGCATTTTGAAGATCGGCTCATAGATCACGGTTGATTGTGCTATAAAACGGCTGATGTAGTTGAGATGCCCTAAGAAGTTCATCACATCTTTCTTATTCTTCGGCGGCGGCAAGTCCCGGATAACTTTGATCTTTGACAGGTCCAATTCAATCCCTCGACAACTAACGATTAATCCTAGCAATTTTCCGCCAGGGACTCTGAAGGCACACTTTAGAGGATTCAGTTTCAGATTGTACCTTCGAAGCGGGTCAAAGAATTTTCTCAAGTCTGCTATATGATTTGTGCTTCTTCTGGATTTGATGATGACGTCATCTATATACACCTTTATTTCCCTATGTATCATGTCGTGGAAAATAGTTGTCATAGCTCTCATGTAAGTGGTTCCAGCATTCTTCAGGCCAAACAACATCATTTTATAGGAGTACATCCCCCATGCTGTGATAAGGGCTGTCTTTTCGGCATCCTCTTCATCCATCCAGATCTGATGATACCCCGTGAAGCAATCCACAAAAGACTGAGTTCATGCTTGGCACAGTTGTCGATCAGTATGTATATATTGGGCAATAGGAAATCATCTTTGGGACTCACTCTGTTTAAATACTGATAATCGACACACACTTTGACCTTCCCGTCTTTCTTCGGGACTGGCACGATGTTGGCCAACCAAGTCGGATACTCAACCACTCTGAGAACCTTGGCTTTGATTTGCTTAGTGACTTCCTCTTTTATTTTCAAACTCATATCTGGCTTGAATTTTCTGAGTTTCTGTTTTACAGGTGGACACATGGGATCGGTAGGTAGCTTATGAGACACTATGGATGTGCTCAAACCAGTCATATATTCATACTCTTTCAGGAACCAGATGTATTCTCCCTTCTCTAACGGTGATAGATAAATGCTTATACGTATTTCCTTGACTGTTTCAGAGTCTCCCAAGTCTAAATTAGACTTAGGCTTATTTTCAAAGTTTTCCACTTCTCTAACAATTTCCTCAAGTATTATATCATCTTCCAGATCCTCTGAATCACTATCCTTATGTTGTGTTGTCTCATTACATGTCACAGTCGTAAGTTCATCGGGATAGGCAATAATAATATTGTAGAGAGAAAATGTAAAGAATAACAATAAATACTAAAAATAGCGACACATTAAGAAAATTTGAAAAATGTCAACAAGTACGGCTCGATGACTCGAGCAATTATTTCAAAACAAAATACGTTCAAAATAAAATACTAAAAATGTCTTAGATGCTCAAAAGATTGCTTTAAAATAATTGATGCTAACTGTCAGGATACCTAGGAACTCGACGGGCCCGGGATGGTGCAACAGTCCAATTCTTGAGAGCAACTCCTTTTTCAATGGTCTAAATGGTAAGGTCTTCCTCCTCCTCCTCCTCAACTATCGCACTGCAATACATGTCTTCGTCATCCAGAAACAGCTTCCTTATGCCAGCTAAGGCTTTATCTTCCTCAGACTCTCATATCATGTCAGCTTGAGGAAATGTCTGGTGCAAATGTGGTACCGGTTGTTCCAGCGGATAATAAGGATTGCGCCATGGTGGAGACTAATCTTGGCACTCTTGTCAAGTATATTCGTACCCAAGTCCGAAAGTTGTACCATGATGCTTCGACTGTGATCCTTTGGAGGTTCTTGCCGAGACCCTTGCCAGGTTCATGCCCTATCCATAGTAGTGTGCTTTCTATCTTGTTGCTCCACCATTTGTCCTTTTCAATTGAGTTGACGCGCTCAATGCGATGATATGTTTCTCCACCTAACTTCTTCATGTTCTCAATAACTGGAACAGTCTGATTGGTATAAATCGGATTATTTCCATCTCCATGGATGATCACCTCCTGGTGGTTCCATTCAAACTTCATGGCCCCATCAGCATGTATGCAGGGTCATCCCAATAATATATTGTAGGTAGCAGATATATCCAGCACTTGAAACTCAACATCAAACCAGGTTGGGCCCATCTATAGGCTAAGGTTGATTTCTCTGATTGTGGTTCTTTGAGATCCATCAAACGCCTTTACATTCATGCTTCCTGCTTGTATCTCGTGCAGGCTTTTACCCAATCTCTTTAGAGTGGTCAGTGGACATATATTGAGACTCGAACCCCCATCTATCAGGACCCTGGCGATGAATTTATCTTCAAATTGCAATGTGATATGTAGTGCCATATTGTGACTTTGTCCTTCTGGTGGCAGCTCATCTTCATACAAGGTGATTTTGTGGCTTTTCAGTACCTGCCCGACCATGTTGGCCATTTCCCCACTAGTGATGTTGGTGGGTACATAGGCTTCACTCAGCATCTTCATCAGGGCATTCATGTGTGTCTCAGAGTTTTGTAGCAGTGACAAGATAGATATTTGAGTGGGAGTTTTGTTCAAATAGTCAACCACAAAGTATTCTCTTGCTTGCACTTTTCTCCAAAGGTCGTCAGGGCCAGTTTCAATGACAGGTGGCTTGGATGCAGCCTCCTTGCTTGTTCCTCCCGAGTGCTCAGGTGTATAAACCTTGCCAGTTCTGGTCATGCCTTGTGTTGTACCTGTTTCTTCCATTTTTGCTTTTCCTTACCTTCTCGCTTCCGCAACATAATCCCATGGTATTGCATAAGACTTGTAAGATGGCGTGGGTGCTACCATCATAGTGAAGGGTGTGGTTACCTCAACTTCAAACGGTGTTGGTGCGGTTACCTCGACTTCAAGCGGTGCTTGGGTTTGTACCACAATGGGCGTGAGGGTGACTGGAGATGTTTTAGGATCATCCCCCTCCCGAATGAGTCCAATTGACCTTTCTGGATCCCATTACTCATCGGTCTCTATCATATTCACTCACTCACCTCTGTGATCCGGGAGGGGATTGTTACGAACATTGGGTGCTGCTTCTTTTGCCTGTATGACCTTGGTGTCGATCAATGTCTGAATCTTGTCCTTCAGAGTGAGACACTCATCAATGGTATGGCCCTTCATGCCTGAGTGATATGCACATGTCTTGTTTGGGTTAATCCACTGAGAAGAGTTTTCCATAGAAACTGCGGGAATGGGAATGACATAACCAGCAGCCTTCAGTCTCTCATACAGTTGGTATATGGGTTCAGCGATTGGAGTTTATTGTCTGGGTAGTCTGCGGTCGAAGTTTGGTCTTGGTTTTTGGTAATTTTGGCGGGCGGGTGGTGGTGCGTGATAATATGCGGGTTGGGTGTTATAGGCGTGGTAGGTGGTGGCAAGTTGTTGGTATATGGGGGTGAGGGCTGGTATGTGGGTGGATGTGTTTGGTATGTGAGAGAAAACTTAGGACCCTAGGCCACCATTATAGTACCCACTTCTTTCTTCTTAGAGATATCTCCTGATTGCAAAGCTTTATTTGTGGCCTACAGTGCTTCGAAATTTGTCACCATTCCACTCTTAATTCCTTCTTCTATTCTTTCTCTCAGCTTGATGATGTCATAGAATTTATGGTTTTCAATAACCATCAGTCTTTCATAGTATTGCGGATCTTGAGCTTTGACGAAGAACTTATTCATTTGTTCTTCTTCAAGCGATGGCCTTACCTTTGCAGCTTCAGATCTCCACTGAGTAGCATATTCACAAAAAGTTTCTGTTGGTTTCTTCTTGAGATTTTGAATATAGAAAACATCCGGTGCATTTTCTGTGTTGAACCTGAATCTATCCATGAAATCTGACGCAATGCTCACCCAATTAACCCACTTCTTCGGGTTTTGACTAATGTACCAAGATAAAGCATCTCCTGTGAGGCTTCTCATAAATAGCTTCATACAGATTCGTTCATCTTTGCCAACTCCTACAAGTTTGTCACAATATGTCCTTAGATGGACCTTCGAATCACCAATTCCATCGAACATTTCGAACTTGGGAGGTTTGTAACCCTCCGGCAATTCCACATCTGGTTGAATGCACAAGTCCTCATAATTCAAACCTTTAATGTCCTTACCACCTTCGATGCTCTGAACTCTCCAGTGAGCTTCTTGAGTTCTTCCTCCATGTTCTTGATGATCAGGTCATTCTCGGTTGATTCCAGTATATATAGGGTTTTGTTATGGGGTGTAGGGTAAAGTTTCCATATATATGGGATTACTTTGGTGAACTCTGGGAATCTGGGCATAAGGATGGTCATTGGTTGAGTTTTGGGGATCAAGAGTAGGTCGTGGCGCATTCTGGGGAGTGTGATAAGTGGTGGTTTACGGGTATTGAGTCGGATGACGGTGGTGTTATTGAGGAGTAGGTACTGGTGGAGGGTTGTGGTTCTGAGGAGCTGCGGTGTATTGATGTGGTGCGGGAGGATTGGATTTTGGTTCTGCGTGTTTTGGGGTGGTGCCGGGTTTTGGGCATTTGGATTTTGTTGGTTGATATCAGGGACGTTTAAGGTGAGGGAAAAAATTGTCAAGTTTTGGACCAGCTCAAGTTCTCCTTATAGCTCCGGGATTTTTTGTTCCAGGTGTAAGACCAATTCGTTCTGTGCCGGAATACTTCAGCCATCTGAAGTTTCAACGTTTTCTGCTATAGTAGCATTATCTTTTCTGATACCGATCAAACCATCCATTTTTCCTCTCCCTTTGCTTCTGTCTTTAAGATCACTTGGTAGAGGAGGAGGTGGAGGACATCTGGATCTAGTGTGATATGCATATGATGCCAGTATGCACGAACCAACCTTGGGGAATGGGAATAATAAAAAAAAAGAAAAACAAACAAAGGTAACCAAGTCAGTAGGGATATTTGAAAGAATGCTTGCAGTATTTAAACATGCTATGTAAAATCATGCAATAATTTGCGTCCTAATTGGGGACCTCATTGTGCCCGAGGTAGGCCTAAGCGACACATAGACTTGGAGAAAATTGATGTCAATATTGCGTCATTTCATTAATGTGAAAACGAGCCAAACTTTTACTAAATCAACAATAATAATGAAGTTACTAATGACTTTTAGCCTTATTACAATCCAAATCTAATCTAAGCTAGAAAATAGTAAAGAACATCATTTGCTAAATCTATTTGGTCCTTGATGGACCTTCTCCATGCTTGGCTCACTTGACTCCGTCAATTAGGTTCCCCGGGTCCTGCATATCCAACAATAGGTAAGTCTTTGCTAGATGCCCTCCTTCATTGCCATCCGTATTCTGACAATCTGAAAGTGTCTTTCTCATCTTTCCCTCAAACTCCATCAACTAGGGGTGGGTATAAAAGTCGAAAACCCGAATTCCGAACCGGACCAAATTAATTCGGTATTTCGGTATCGGTATTTTGATATTTTGATACTACATCGGTATAGGATTTTCAGTTATTCGGTATTTCGGTACGGTCCTCGGTATTGAGGTTTCGATATTTTGGTATACCGAAATACCATATTATTTAAGTACACCTTCCTTCATTACCCAACCCAAGTTATCAATTTCTAGCCCAAAATCCCACTAAAACTAAGCCCAACGTCCCAACCTAACATTAGAATTTATTAGAAAAGTAAAGAACTTCTCACATATGTTGCTGCTATTCTCATTTATCACTTCATTCGAAATTTTCTAATGATGTGATTTATTTTTTAAATTATTATAAGTAAAGGAACTACTCACATTTAATTGCTAAGCTCATCTAGTGATTTCTATTAGAAATTATTAGAAGAAGTGAAGGTAGTGCTCACATTATATTGTTGTTGTACTCATTATCACGTAATTAGAAAATTTCTAAAGATTTAGAGTTCAACACTCTTTAGTTCACAAAGACATGATACGATACCGAACCGTACCGAAACCATACCGAACCAAACAAGAAAATACCTAACTATACCGAACTACTTTGGTACGACATTTGGTATGCACAATTGATATACCGAATACCAAAGTACCGAATCATAATTTTCAAATACCGTACCGAAGTACCGAATGCCCACCCCTACCATCAACCCTTGCTCCAAATATTCCAATCTCTCGGTGGACTTCGTGGCGATTTCCTTCCATTCATTAATTGCCTCCATGTCCACTTTATGTTGTTCCAGATGTATAGCTTCAGACTCAAAAACCCTTATGCGAAGCCTTCTATACTTGACCTGTGCCTCGACATCATCATCAATGATCCTATTTTCCAAATTGACCCCTGGCTTGACGTCTCCGGCTATATCATCTACCAACCATAATGGATAGAAATACACATGACCAGCATGGTACCTATATGGTGTGATAGTCTCTCTTTCCACAATGACCTTCTGGTTCCACATATGTTGTGCCTCGAACTTGAAAGGAATGATGCCCCCTTTAAAATCTGCCTTGTACCGGACCATGTTGGAAACCCGAGGTATGACCTGTTTTCTTCCTTCTTGTCTCATTACCCTTATAGGAGCATAAGTATAAATGCCTCTTAACCAAATAAGTAGTATCCCTCGACCTGATGATGAAATCGCTGCTGGGAAACCACTCAAACATCCAATGTACCTTCTTGTCTGTCAGATTGCTGAAAAAACGTACCCAACTTACAACACCTCCGGGTTGTGCAAACCTATCTGGGATGAATGTCATTTTCTTTGGGTGATGGTAAGCTATGTAGTCATTCAACGGTCGTCTCGGAAGCTCTTGGCGGTATTCTCCCCTCTGAAAGTGTTCCAATAACCAGACTTGCAATAATAGATTACAACCTTCAAAATGTCTGAACCCCTGCTTGCACCGATCTAGAGCACGGTATAGTTCAGCTAGGATCATAGGGATAATGGTGTAGGTTTGCCCCTCGATGCCTTCCATTAAAGTTCTTGCAACCATAGCTAAACGAGTGTGAATCCTTTCCCCTTTCATTGGAAATATCAAACAAACCCAATAAGCAAATGATGAATACATAAACTCGGCGGTGCGTCCAACCTAAGGAGGTAATGAAAAGTTCCTCCTGATGAAGACGATATGACTTACTGTGCCCGTAATGCTTATAAAGGAATTCAAATGGGATGTATGACTTCTTCAAACAAAGTAACTCATCATTTTTCTTGAAACCTAGCATTTCTAGAAAACCGCAAAGGGTGAGATTCTCTGACACTAATAACCCTGGACTATCCCATGCCAGCTTAGCGAAGCCTCCTAATTCTTCTAGGAGAGGAGTCATTTCTATGTCACCAAAGCTGAAGACGGTCCTTTTCTCTTCCCAGAGCATGGTAGCGGCCTCAATCAATGCCCTATTTGGTCGGATGTATAGCAAGTACGGCAAATTACCAAGGACCCTTCTCACATGATTCTTGTCGCAAGGCGTAGAATTTTTCCACCAATCAAGTAGCAGAGGTGGGATATTTTGGACCATGCCGAACCTGGGGACTTCGTGCTTCATTTTCTGGAAGCAAATAGAGTTAGCCCTCTCCCCCTCCAGATTCGACCATTTACACAATAATGATCAACATATTGGCACATTTTCTCCAAGTAATGCACATAGCATGGTAGTGTCCATTAGGATTGTGGAAATCCCGTCGGACTTTGGACAAGGCTTATCTTAGCGAGCTATTACATTAACAACGTCATAACCCGTACTAGGTTTAACATGATGCATGTACATTTGATGGTGGAGTAAGGGTTTTTTAATGGTTTAGACTGGTACTATCAAGTGGACAACTTGACAGGTAAAGGCACGGGACCGTCGACTGCACCGCTGATCGATTAGTCTACCACAAGTAAGCCTTTTCGATTTAAAAAAGGTAATTCTGGAAGAGCGCATACACTCATCAAGTGTCGCTATGTTGATAATTGGCACGAGTGGAGTATGATGTGGAGCATGCTTTATACAGAGATAATAACACGTTGCCAAGTATTTGCATGATAAATAAGTAAAAGCAACAAATATGATAATAAGTTAAAACATGAAAAGCATAAAAAAGAAATACAACGGAAGAAGTTAGTTCGTGGAATATATGTGAGAATGTAATAAAGAAAGTAAGGGAGTAGGGATGGGAGAGGCATGATATAGCAGTTAAATGAAGAGCAGCCACAGCAAATAATGGGGAAGAGATGTACATGTTAAAACAAATTTAAACAAATAAAGGTAGAGAAGGGAAATAATGTACATGTTATAACAAAGAAAACAATCCACATAAGCCAAGTTCATTATGGTAAGAGCCTAAGTGTAAATCCCCAGCAGAGTCGTCGTGCTGTCGCGCCCCGTTTTCTCGCGAAAGCGGGTTTTCGACGTGCGACAACTCTTTTAAATAGAAGATAGAGTGTTAAAGAGAAGAGTCGCCACCTAACGGTTTAAGGTGCGTTAGGGCACCTATTATGCAAATAACTCTATTTGACTAGTCAACGCCACCAAAGATCGGGTAAGGGTTCAAATTAACTCAAAAGTAAGATGTTAGGCACTCTTCGAGGTCCACAACTATGGGTCCCGACCGAACTTAAGACTATGTGGATTATAATTAGGCAAGATAAACAAAGAGAGTACATGTCAAATAAATTTATTAACACAATGAAAAGTAAGGATTACAAGGATATAACTATTAAACCTATATTAGATGTTAGACGAATAAATAAAAGAAGGGAGTCCTAAGTTTTTTAGCCTAAATGATCACCCCGTACAATATAAATAATACTTCGCAACTCCCTTGAGGTAGGGAGTTACTCGTATTATTCAGCGGGCACAAACTATCATCTCCTACTACCCGATTACTATGTTAAAGTTGTTTACTTAAGCGCTCTAATTCAATTCTAAGTCATGCCCAATGCGTGCACTACCCGTCCCATACCTATGGTCCAGGAGGCATTGGACCATATTTAGGATGGTTCTAGACTTAACTTAGGCTGCTCAAAATGATAAAACTAGGCGACATACAAAACAAATTGGACTTCAAATGAGAGCAGTTAAAGGCTCAAGTTAGCCTCCACACTTAGACAACAAATGCACATAAAATAGGTTCTCACATTGAGCATTGGACAGCTTCAAAACTGAAGCCAATTAGAAATCATTAAGCCCTATAAACATGGTTTCTATGTGACCTTGGATTCAAACATGCATATATGACATTACTGCTTCTTTAGTGTCTTAGACGAGGAAGCAGTAAACCATTTGTTATTAATGCTGGTTTTAGATACCAGTTTTAGAAAGGTGACATTGTCCTACAGACATGATATCTAATAATGGCATAGTTAAGCAAATGAAAATAGTTCTGGGAACCCAGATCTGACAAGGGGATAAACAATATTAAGCGAATGACAGTGTCATATAGGAAAGATCTCTAACAATTGACAATCGAACCTTGATTTTATAGACATGATTTCTAAGTGAATTGATTAGTCAAGGTCCTATAGGCATGATTTCTAAGTGAAAATAATACATAAGCTAGTGAGATCCTATGGGCATGGTATCTAATGAATATGCTATAATCATACAAATCGAAAGAAAGTTCACTGCATTTATTTCATGTATGATGTCTAGTAGCACATAGCAGTAGACTAAATAGAGGGTTTGCACCCGTGCTTTGATAGTAGACAAGTTATGTGAGTGTGTGAGTTTCCTAAAGGCATAATTTCTACCAGTGAAAGATAAATGGCATATACAACAAGTCGGGTAACAAGTAAATCACATGAATCCTATGGCCATGCTTTCTACCCTTGCATACGAATATCAGAGTATACCCGCTCTCTAGTTTCACTATCACCCCAATTGTTTATTACAGAGTTATTACATACCCAGTGATAAACGTAATTATAAAATATTATACAAGCAATGACAGTAGGCCAAAGCGGGCCCAAAAGGAAATACCCAACATTGCCTAGGCCTTCAACAACTCTTACATAGCATATCCAGATTCCCAACAGGGAACTATATTCATCAGCACAACCCAGAAGCCATAGGAGAACCCAAGCCAAACCAAAAAACCATAGATTGACCAATATTAACCAGACATTGAATCACTTAAACCAACAAGTTTACATATTCAGTATATAGTATGAAGAAAGAGTTGAGTGTCAGAGATAGCTCGAGTCTCAGTAGTAAAGAGAGTGGCTAAAAGACCCCAAATCCTAATGTGCCAGAGTTCACAAGGGTCTCAAATGAACCCCGAACAGTGCTCACACTAGGGAGGTCAGTAGTAAGAGTTTTGGTGGCCTTGGCTTTCATCCGGCCAAGAATGATAAGTTCATAATAGCACATGTAACAAATGAGAGGAAGTGCATAGTGGTGAAGGGACAGAAGTTGAGGAAATACACTTATAGTTTAGAAAGCAGACATAGCAAAGTTGAGAACACAGAACAATTAATCAAAAAGGTCGAGAAGATTTAGAAGGAGATGCAACACTTAGCCAAAATAACACATTGGCAGAAAGCACATTGGAAGTTGGAGGAGAATCAAGTTCCTTGAGATTACAAGATCAACCAGATTATCATACTAAGGTGCATATTATCAAGCAAGTCTAAGTGGGGCACTAACTTAAAAGGTTTAAAGCTTAAAGGTCCAAATTATGCCAATGATTCATCACAATATCATAAGACAACCATGTTAACTTATATCATAAAGCAGAAAAGTATCAAACATGGTATGGAAACACAAACTAAGATAACCATTCTAAAGGTTTCAAAGAGTTACTAAGGATATAAGATTAAGCAAAACAGAGACATGCTGTGAGACACATCAACAGGGGAGCAGATCATAGTTGATAGAAAAGGTCTTAACATAGATTAGAACACATTACATGTGAGTCTGTCATTACAGAGATTCAGAACAGAGTGGGAAAGCAAGCTCATGTCAAACAACAAACATAGGCATTCAGGTATTGGCATAGTAGACTAATGCACTTAAGAGGGTTCAAATTATTTATATTAAGCATAAACATGTATCAGAACTGGCAACACTAGGTAAAATTAAATGCTAAAGAGGTTCAAAACAAATGCAAAACTAATCAAAGTTGCACATAAAAGTAGCCCAAAAACACATTAAGCCATGAATTTGAGAGGTAAGAATGTGCGAATCATACACATAAGAACGAAATTGCAAAGCCAAGTGACTTACCAGTTAAACGGACAATAAGAAAGAACAAATTCCACAATGTTTCTGAGTATCAACAAAGAACAAGAACCCATAATCTCAATGCGTCAAAGTTCCCAAAGGCTTCAAAGGAACCCCGGGCAGTGCTCGCACCAAGAAAAGATTGAAAAGTTGAATCCGGGGGCCTTGGCTTTCAGCCGGCCAAGAATCAAGGTATAGAACAAGAGAACGAGAGAACAATAAAGTGATAGCTCTAATTTTTAGTGAAAATCTAGCGATTCGACTCCCTCTCAAAGGGGAATAAGGAGGGGTTTATATAGTGACAAAAATCGAACAAGTAAACAAGGAAACAATCAATCAAACATAAATATGTAAATAAAGTATCACATGTTATTAGTAATAGAACGAGTAAAAGGAAAAGTATAAAATTTCGAACCCTAATTCGACAGAAATCAAGGAATCGACCAAATGTTTTGGTGAATCGGCTTTATATCGCCTTTCCATAAATGTATATAGACGGAATACTATCTAGATCGTGAAAGGTGAAGCTAATCTCCCTTGATTCAGAGTTTTACACTTGACAAAATAGAGCAATTACTTATGTAACACTATGGACAAACACCCAGTAACGAAGGAACACTGATATGGTAAGTAAATAATGGGGGAATCCCATTATCAGTGGGATTAGGAGAGGGAGTTAAGGGGAGGAGGCTAGGGTTCTTCAGAAGAGTGAAGGGGAGATTAAGCGTTTAGGGGTGGTAGGTTGGTAGAAATGGGCTAGGGTTTTGGGTAAGGGGTAATATAAAGGAACGTGTAGGTTAATTATGGGCCGTTAATCATTTATTAAAAATAATTTATAAAAAATGATTAATAAATAAAATACTATTTATGCACTAAAATGATTATAAATAATAATTTAGCGTTATAAAAATATAAAAAATACTATTTTGACACAAATAACATAAATAAAAGCAATTATGGATGAGTATAGACTATTACTGCAAAATTGTGCAAATAGCTTAAAAATGCTAATATAATTATATATAATGAAGTAAAAATATTTGAAACATGTATTATAGGTGCAAAACAATAATTTTAGGTAACTAGGTCATCACGAATAATTTGAAGGAGTAACTAATAATTATTCAAGTAATTTAAGTATAGGAAAATCAATTTAAAAGTTCTAAGAATTATGGAAAGTTATAGAATAATGCTCGTATAGATTTGTAAGTTAAATAATGATGCAAAAAAACGATGTTTTGAAAGTATATATATTATTTGAGAAAATATGAGGGCAAAATTGTGTATCAACATAGGTCTCGGAAACGATGCGGTTATGAGACCCCCATCAGGTGATGAAGAAGATTTACCGCCTATCTCAAACCGGAGAAGGTGATTAAGATAAAAAGGGCCTCGGACTCCGAGGACAAAAACCCAAGAAGAGAGCGGCTCGTAAACCCAAGGTGAACATAATCCCTTTGACTCTGTAGTCGGTCGTGAGTCTAAGGGATGAAGAAGAAGAAGAAGAAGAAGAAGAAAGTGATTCCGGGCTGACCCCGATACTCAAAATACTTCGATATCGGTGGGAGTTGATACTGCTCCGTCCAAGCTTGATGAGGTCGAGGAGAAGACTTTGACCCAAGTTCATGTTTTACCTCGGGGCAAAGAGACCGTCGAAGAAGCTGTGGATGCCGGTGTGCAAACCGAGCTTGAGGCTCCCCAAGACGGAGGCGTCGCCCAAAAATACCTACTCGGGGCAATAGAGATCGGGGATTCCCCCTCTTTCCCTTCATTTTCCCAGTCGATGATACGTGACGCTCAAGCTGTGGCGACTTGCAACTGGGAGAGGAGCCCATGGAGAGGAGGACCATTTCCGTGGTTATTTTATCGGGGTAGAATATGTCACCGGTCCAAGTGACTTGGAGGCTCCGAAGAAGAGCTCGAGCGAGGTGGGAATGCCTTGCCTTTTCAATGAAGCCCAACAGGCCCTGAATCGGGTAAGTCCATACTTTCTTTGCCAATTTTCATACTTGTATTTTTCTTTCCTTGTGTAATCCCTTCTTTTTATTTTTGTAGGCTTTTGTGCTTCATCACGAGGCATTTTTCCAATCCCGAGAGGAGCTGAGTCGGTACGAACCCGAAGTTCGAAGGCTTACTGAGGAGAGAGATGCCTTCAAGCTTCTCAGTGAGCAGAGATAAGGAGAAGTAAAAGGACTTCGGACTGAGCTAGAAGCATCTCGGAAAGAACAAGCTGCGCTGGCCGAGCAGGTAAAAAGAATCTTTGAATTTAATGATATTGACTCGGGAGTGATGGCTAACAGTTCGGTCCCGCAGGTCGAGCAAAAGTTCGATGTGATTAGGCAGCTTCGTATTGAAGTGGACGTAGTGAAATTGGAGGCCGGGGAATGGAAGAAGAACATGGACCACCTCGCCTAAAAAAAGGAGACTGCCCGAACTCAACTGGCTTCGGATGAGGCCCAACTCCGAAGCTTGAAAGAAAAAGCCTTGGTGCAAGCTAAGAAAATCGAGGAGTTCCAGTCTCGGTTGAGCTCAGCAAATTCTGATCGAGAGAGACTAGCCACAAAATTTGTAGCGGCCAAATCGGAGGTCGAGAAACCATGGCCAATGCTGATGCAATGATGGCCATTTATCGATCTGACGCTGAAACTGCTCAGGTTAGAGCAAAGGAGGTTGCTGCGGCTGCTTAGGCTAAAGCAAACTGGGTTGCCGAGCATGCTAAATGCCAGTCTCAAATGGAGACTCTCGAAGAGATCCATGCTCATGGCTTCGATCTTACAGCCGAGATCGAGAAAGCTAAGGAGCTTGAAGCTGAAACCAGAGTGTTGGCCTTTCCCGATGATGATGATACCGGGAGTACAAGCGGATCTGAAAGTGAAGGGGGCCTTGACGGCGAAGATGCTGCTCCCGGAGAAGACTAAGTCCTTTAGTATTTTTTGTGTTTCTTATAAGATCGTTTTGGTCTTTTGTAGAGAAATTTGATTAGGCCATGCTGCCCTTGTAAATGATTTTTGACATGTATAAAAAACTTTCTTTCTTTCTGCCTTATAGAATTGTGAAGTTGCATTCTAAGGTCGGGGTTCAGATAATTTGATCAAAACCGAACTAGTGTAGACCTTAGGCCTTTTGATCGAGTGAGTTCTTGCTCGAACTCGAAGTAAAGTAACCCTTGGGTTTTTAGTTGAGCGAGGACGGTCTCTCGAACTCAAAGCTGAAAACAGCCCTTAGGTTTTATGGTCGAGTGAGTATTTGCTCGAACTCGAAGTAAAAAACACCCCATAGGCTTTATGGTCGAGTGAGTGTTTGCTCGAACTCGAAGTAAAAAGTAGCCCTTAGGAATTATGGTCGAGTGAGTGTTTGCTTGAACTCGAAGAAAAAAACAGCCCTTAGGCCTTATGGGCGAGTGAGTGTTTTCTCGAACTCGAAGTAAAGTAACCCTTAGGTTTTTGTAAAAAGGATTGTTTATGTCCTTGTCCCTTTTCCGGCTTGAAAAAGTTTCTTATCATTCGTATTTGCGAAACTTGTAATGCCTTAGCATGAAATAGGGACTTGTTCGAGAGTTTGAACAATTTTATACTTATTAGAGTTTTCTAGGCTTGATATTATCGAAGCCTTTTATGATTTTGCCGAGGGGTAGCCTTTCTGACCCTGTTTTGTTACGGAATTCGGATGTCTCCGATTCGTGTTAATTCGGCCGTAGCCTCTTTAGTCCGGGATTTGCGTCTTTGGGCTTATTTTCTCATTTTACTTCGAGCTTGCCCGAAGTATCAGTCAAACCGAGTGGGGTGATTGTGGCCTATAAAAATCCTTCTTTAGTTCGGGATTTGCTTCTTGGGCTTAAGATCTTCGGAGTTTATATAATTTGATCTCGTCGATTTTTCGGATGACAGTCCCCGATTTGTGGGGGTAATCATTCGAACTCCGCTCATGGTCGGCCCTTAAGCCTGTTTGCATAACACAAGTAGAAGAACCTTTCTGAGGTATGAGATATTGATAAAGATGGAATTTCTCTTTATAAGTCATTATACATGCATACATGTTTTGATCCATGGCTCGAGCAAACTATGCGGGCATGGTTCGTTTTGACCATTACAAATTTTTCCTATCGAGACCCTGTTGCCATGAAGTAATTTCCTTGCATCGAACTTGATATATTCTAGGGCAATGCCCTCCAATATTCGAGGTTGATTGTAAAGAGGCCTCAGATATTGTTGAATTGTTCTAAGTTGTCACAATCAACGGTTGCCTCATTAAAAACCTAACAGGAAAACCCATTAACAAAACCTGTCCAAGGGAAAAAGAGTGCAACGCGTGCTTTTAGATCTAAAGGCCTCGTGTTGAAGAATCCATCCCTGTTTCTGATCGAACACCTGCAAGGGTTAGTTTCGAAATACAAATGAACATGGGAGGGTCGTACCTTAGTAGTAGTATCGTTTTAGGTGCGATACGTTCCAATTGCTCGATAGTTATTTGTCGTTTATCATACCAAGCTTGTAGGATCATTTTCCAAAATTCCGAGAACCTGATACGGTCCTTCCCAGTTCAGACCCAGTTCCCTTCATTCGGATTTCGAGTGTTGAGGGTGACTAATCTTAGCACTAAGTCCCCAATTTTAAAATGTCGAAGATTGGTTCTTCGATTGTAGTACCTCTCGATTCGCTGTTTTTGGGCGGCCAATCGGACGAGAGCGACTTCTCGTCTTTCGTCCAATAATTCTAGGCTTGTATTCATGGTTTAGTTATTCGACTCCTCTGTTGCATATTGAAACCTGATGCTAGGTTCTCCGACCTCGGTCGGGATCAGGGGTTCGTCGCCATAAACCAACGAGAATGGTGTTGCTCTGGTACTAGATTTCGATGTTGTGCGGTATTCCTATAGGACCTCGGGTAGTATTTCTCTCCATTTTCCTTTAGCGTCGTTTAATATCTTCTTAAGATTTTGGATGATGGTTTTGTTGGTTGATTCGGCTTGTCCATTCCCGCTGGGATGATGGGGTGTTGATAGGATACTTTTGATCTTGTGATCCTCGAGAAATTTAGTTATTTACTGCCGATGAATTATTTTCCATTATCACATACAATCTCGGATGGCAACCCGAATCGACATATGATGTGGTATCAAATAAAGTCTATCACTGCTTTTTCTCTGACTTTCTCGAAAGCCTGTGCTTCAACCCATTTAGAGAAATAATCAGTCATAAACAAAATAAACTAAGCCTTACCTGAGGCCGATGGGAGGGGGCCAATGATGTTCATTCCTCATTTCATGAAAGGCCATGGATATAGGACCAAGTGGAGTAGCTCCCAGGTTGATGAATCATGGGCGCATGTCTTTAGCATTTGTCGCATTTTCGAACGAACTCCCTTGCGTCCTTGCCCATATCGGTCCAGTAATACCCTGCTCTGATTACTTTATGGACCAGCAAATCGGCACCAGAATGGTTTCCATAAGTGCCCTCGTGAATTTTCCGTAGAATGTAATCGGTATCTCCTGGTCCCAAACATATTGCCAATGGTCCATCGAACGTCCTTCTAAACAGCGTTCCGTCTTCGGACAAGGTGAATCGTGCTGCCTTCATGCGCACAGCTCTCGATTCCTTTGGATCTGATGGAAGCTTTTTGTTCTTAAGGTACCCTATATATTTGTTTCTCCAGTCCCAGGTTAAACTTGTGGAGTTTATCTCGGCGTGACCTTCTTCTATTACCGATCTCACGAGTGGTACGACAGACACCGAGTTGAGTTCGTCATCTTCGACCGATGAACCTAAGTTTGCAAGAGCGTCAGCCTCGCTGTTCTGTTCTCGGGGTACATGTTGCAAAGACCATTCCTGAAATTGATGTAGAGTCACCTGTAGTTTATCCAAGTACCTCTGCATTCGATCTTCTCGGACTTCGAAAGTCCCGTTAACTTGGTTTACCATGAGGAGGGAATCACACTCAGCCTCTACGACTTCCGCTCCCAAGCTCCTAGCTAGTTCGAGACCTGCAATCATGGCCTCATATTGGGCCTCATTGTTAGTCAATTTTGTAGTTATGATAGACTGTCTAACTATATTACCTGTGTGTGATTTTAGTAAGATGCCTAGTCTGGACCCTTTCGCGTTCGAGGCACCGTCCGTAAGGAGGGTCCATACTCCCAAAGAGGTACCCGATTTTATCAGTAGTTCTTTTTCAATCTCGGGTACGAAGGCTGGCGTAAAGTCAGCAACGAAGTCCGACAAGATTTGAGATTTGATAACGGTTCGGGGTCGATACTCAATATCGTACCCGTTGATTTCTATGGCCTATTTGGACAATCGACCCGAAAGCACGAGTCTGTGCAAAATATTTCGAAGAGGATAAGTTGTTACAACATGTATTGGATGACACTGGAAATATGGTTTTAGTTATCTAAAAAGTTTTCTAAGTATGGATATCTAGTTTTGGCCTCGCCTAAGGTCCGACTGACATAATAAAAAGGAAATTGCGTACCTCGTTCTTCTCAAACCAAAACTCCACTTACCGCTATCTCCGAGACAACTAAGTACAGGTAAAGTTGTTCGTCCACTTTCGGGGTATGAAGCAGCGATGGGCTCGATAAGCATGTTGGCATTCCAGAGTCCATGCAAAGTTGCTTTTCTTCTTAAGCAGTGAGAAAAATTGGTGGCTCCTATCTAAGGATCTCGAAATGAATCTAACTAGGGCGGCTATCTGTCCCGTTAGCCTCTGCATGGCCTTTACATTATCTACTACCGTGTTGTCCTCGATAACTTTAATTTTATCAGGGTTGATCTCGATTCTTCGATTGGACACCATGAAACCAAGAAACTTGCCCGAGCCAACCCCGAATGTACATTTTTCGGGGTTGAGCTTCATATTGTACTCCCTCACTATGTCGAAAGTTTCCTACAAATGGTTTAAATGGTCATCTCCTTGCAGGGACTTAACTAATATGTCATCAATATAAACTTCCATTGGTTTTCCTATTTATTTTTCGAACATTCGATTTACTAGGCGTTGATAAGTTGCACTAGCATTTTTTAGACTGAATGGAATTACATTATAACAGTAGGTACCGGATTTAGTGATAAACGAGGCCTTTTCCTGATCCTCCGGGTTCATCTGTATCTGGTTGTACCCGGAGTAGGCATCGAGAAAACTGAGAGTCTCTTGGCCGACTGTGGCATCGATCGTACGATCAATATTAGGCAAAGGAAAAGAATCCTTAGGGCATGCTTTGTTCAGGTTTTTATAATCTATACACATTCTAAGTTTGATTCCCTTCTTAGGGACTACCACCACATTTGCTAGCCATTCAGGGTATTTTACTTCTCGAATGGATCCTATTTTAAGAAGTTTGGTTACCTCGTCCTTGATGAAGGCATGTTTGACCTCGGACTGGGACCTTTTTTTTGCTTTACCGGATGGAATTTCGTATCCAAGCTCAGTCTATGAGTGGTTATTTCTGGTAGGATCTCTCTCATGTCAAGATGGGACCAAGCGAAATAATTCATGTTAGCTATAAGAAATTGAATAAGTTTTTTCCTGAGGTCGGGATCTAATTCCATGCCCAAGTATACCTTTCACTCGGGCAGATGTTCGATTAGCATGATTTGCTCCAGTTATTCGACCGTTGATTTGGTAGCGTCGGAATCATCGGGGACCACGAAGGATCAAGGGATCACATAGTCATCATCTTCGTCAGTCTTCTGATTCTTTAGTTGGGTCGAGACTGATGTTTGTGTTGCTATTTGGTATCCCGTTCCTTCTTCGAATCTGATCTCTTTGTCGATAATAATGAAGATATCGGAACCACTTCATCGACGACAAATATTTCCTTTGCAGCCGGTTGCTCCCCGTAGACCGTTTTAATTCCCTCCGATGTTGGGAACTTCAGAACCTGGTGAAGGGTCGAGGGCACTGCTCTCATGTTGTGGATCCATGGCCTCCCGAACAGGGCGTTATATCTTATATCGC
Source organism: Nicotiana otophora (assembly GCA_000715115.1). NCBI lineage: Eukaryota > Viridiplantae > Streptophyta > Magnoliopsida > Solanales > Solanaceae > Nicotiana > Nicotiana otophora. The sequence goes on from AWOL01S0005140.1 coordinate 19,174, forward strand.
CCTCGATCACATGGAACTTCGTTTCTTGGATGGTCCCAGCAGCTTTTACTAGCAAAATTATCTCGCCCTTAGTAGTTTCACACGCCATATTGAATCCGTTTAGTACCAGGATTGGGGGCACAACCTGGTCCTGTAGACCGAGTTGCTTTATGACCCTTGATCGAATGATGTTGGCTGAACTACCTGGATCAATTAACACACGCTTAACTTGAGTTTTATTCATATGTACAAATATTACCAGTGCATCGTTATGGGGTTGCATGATTCCTTCCGTGTCTTCGTCGCTAAAGGACAAGGTTCCTTTTGGTGTGTAATCCTGAGTCCGAGATCGCTTCTCTCTTACAATCGACATCTTAGTGCATTTAAGCATCGGTCCCTGGGGGACATCAATCCCTCCTATGATCATGTGGATGATGTGTTGTGGCTCTTCTTGTTCGTTTTATCTATTGAAATCTTTGTTTTTGAAATGGTTTTTGGCTCGGTCACTTAAAAATTCTCGAAGGTGACCTTCATTGAATAACCGGGCTACCTCATCTCTCAACTGCATGCAGTCTTCAGTTATGTGGCCATGAGTGTCATGATACTTGCACATTTGATTGGAATTTCTCTGGGCTGGATCGGACTGTAGAGGTCGAGGCCACTTAGTATCTTTGATGCGTCCAATAGCCGACACGATGGCGGATGCATCGATGTTGAAGTTATATTCTGATAACCGTGGTGCTTCCTTAGGTTCGGTATGCCTGTCGAACCCATTCTTGTTCATTATCCCCCAAGACCCTTGGCCTCGATCACTTATCCTTTCACCTCGTACGGAGTTGCGTGCAGGTTCGCTACCCCTACGATCTCCGTTATACGGCTAATATCGGTCCTTGCTCGACCTTGGTTCTTGGTCGATGTCCCCTTTAATAACAGACCCAGAACCCAACTGGTCGTCTTCGACTCTAATCTTCGATTGTGTACATCATCCCAGGTAACAGTCGGGTACTCGATCAAGTTCTTCTTCAACTATCATGAAGCCGTCGAGCTTCGTTCGTTCAGTCCTTAAGTGAAAGCTTGAACAGCCCAATCGTCTGTGACTGGTGGTAAATCTATTTCTTCCGTTTGGAAACGAGATACGAACTCTCTTAGCATCTCGTTATCTTTTTGCCTTACCTTAAAAAGGTCTGACTTCCTGGTCTCGGCCTTTATGGCTCTGGTATGTGCTTTTACGAAAGAATCTGCAAGCATGGCAAAAGAATCGATAGAGTTAGACGGTAAATTATGATACCATATCATTGCTCCTTTGACGGGGTTTCACCAAACTTCAATAATACGGATTCGATTTTGTCGTCTTCTAGATCGTTCCCTTTAATGTCACATGTGTAAGAGGTGACATGTTCGTTGGGGTCGGTCGTCCCATTATATTTAGGAATTTTCGTCATGCGGAACTTCTTGGAGATCAGTTTGGGAGCCGCGCTCGGGTGGAAAGGCTTTTGTACGGATTTTTGGGAATCCAAGCCCTTCAACACCGGTTGTGCCCCCGGGATCTGATCAACCTTGGATTTATAAGTTTCTATTTTTTTGTCGTTTGCTTCAACCCTCTTTTCTCCCGACTCAATTCGTTTTGTTAGTTCCTCGAGCATCCTAATAATTTCGGGATTAGTCCCCGATTCTTGTTCATTTGATCTTACTACAGCTGGCCTCATTTTGTGGGTGACTTCTCGGGGTGGACCGGGCTCGGCCCTGCTCGGTGTCTGGGTTTGGCTCTGCAACTGAGCTATTGCTATATGTTGAGCTTGCAACATTTCAAAAATCATATGCAGGTTAATCCCGTCTTCTCCAACATTTTTGGTATTTCGAACTGCAGATCGAGTTCTACCATGAATGCTATTTTTGGGGTCGGAACGTTGGTTTGCCTCGATGACCACATGTGAATTAACGTCAATTGGATCTACGGCCTGAGCTCCAATGGGATCGACGAGTGGGTTTTCGTCCCCGGTCGTCAGGTTGTTGTTCTCATCTTGAAGGCCAGCTTCGTTGTCGATAGGTAGTGCCATCAATTGAGAGTTCGTCAATTTTAACCTGAAATCAAAGACACTTCCAAGAGCAAGTGTAAAATGGTGTGTTTTGTAGAGATTTGTACCAAATAACCACTGTTATCCTTAGCCCCACTGTGGGCGCCAAACTGTTTACCCGAAAAACGGATAGAGTTGAATTTATACGTAGTTCTAAGGATACGTGGTATAACTCGGCACAAATTAGAAAAATAAGTAGGGATATATTGAATATTAACTGTAAAAATGAATGAATACAAACCCTAATTGAGTAGAGAATGATTGATAAATGAACAAGATGAATGAATATCAAAAGCCCCAAAAAGGATAATATTTGCTAGATTTTATGTAAATCTCAATAATCTCTGAATGTGAGAATGTGTGAATGTATATCAATCTCCCCTTTACAAATGTTAGCCAATCCTAATACAATGGAGAAATCTTACTTTGGATATAATTAAAAGTACATAGTGAGAATCCCATGATAGATTAATTAATTGGCTTTTCCTTGTTTCAAGCCGTGGTTTTAGTCGAGATTCTCTCCCCAAATGCGGTTGTAATGACTTTGTTGTTTCTTGGCTCGGTCTCGTTCTTGGTCAGTCTCTGGGTCTCGAGCTCGACCTTGACTTGATCTCGGTATTTGATCGGTCTCTGGATCTCGAGCTCGACCTTGACTCGATCTCGCTATTTGATCGGTCTTTGGATCTCGAGCTCGACCTCGACTCGATCTCGGTACTGATCGGTCTCTGGGTCTCGAGCTCGACCTTCCAACTTCACATCACAGTTCGATATTATAATGATGAACCTCGGTCCATCATGCTCCAATCTTGATTAGTCGCACGAAGGGCAAACTCGGTTTTGACCGTATACACAGTACAAATGGTGCATGCTAGATTGAGCCACGAGTCCACGACTCTTACACTCTTAAACTTATTTTAGATTGAAGTCTTAAACCGAAGCTACCGTTAGAATGATTACACTTGGTCCGGATCAAATTTTGACCACTATAATCTTTAAATCACACCAACTGTGTCAATCAAAACAGTATTTTTAAAGTCGGTAATTCCTCAGATCTTTTTGTAGGCAAATGATATATCCATGCATGGATGACGAGTGACCATCTGAGTTGTTCTGGCATAACGGTAGAGGCAATTGTTTAGACTCGCGTCCTAGTCTGTTCTTTGATTAGTCTTCCTTTTGGCCTTCTTTATATTCTAGGTCGCCTTGCAAAGAATTAAGATTAAGGGTGATAAACGGGCGTGTCAGGTCGGACACAAGATGGGTCGAATAATACAAAAATAAATAAATTATTCGATTCGATCCACATTTATACTGATAAAAAATGGGTTAACCAACGGGCAGTGGCGGATCCACGATTTGTGCAAGCGGGTTCAATCTTAGAATTACATAACTTTAGTCGTAAAATAGTAGTTGTCAAGTGAGTTCAAATAAAATATTTATACAAAATTTACGTAGCTTTAATGCTAATTTATACATATACACAATATTATTTTTTGAAGAAGTAGGTTCAGTTGAACCCGCTTACCACCACGTGCGTCCGCCACTGCCAATGAGTAATATGAATATCCATATTATCAATGGCTTATTGAATATTGATCACTTTTGGGAGATTTATTTTTCGTACTCTTTCATATCATAAATATTGTTAAGAACTCTTCGGCATGAAAACAAAAAAGTTTGTGACGCTGAACTGAACTCCCGATAGATACCGCTTTCAGCTCTTAATCTTCTTCGGGAGACATGAAAAAAGGCAAGGCTCGAGAGACCTAGCGCTAAAGCAATTGTAGTGGCCCTTCCTCTATATGCTTCTTTCTCTTCCCGATAAGAATTTTTAGGACCCGTTTGACCATAGATTTTGTCAAAATAAATTTGAGTTTTATTTGGCAAACACATGTTTGGCCATAGATTTTCCATACATTTTGGCAAAATCCCAAATCCCAATCGCTGGTTTTTGGCCAAAATATCACTATTACATTTTTTAAAAATTACCCAACTTTTATATTTTATAAAAGAGCCTACCATTTATTATTTTGTAACAATGTTGCTTCGTCTTCTTGGTCACCTGATAGTGTATCATGTAGTTCATTATAAAAAAGATAATTTTGTATCAAATTTATTTATGTTCGAAACTATGGTTTGCGATAATATAATGAATGTTATTGATAATGATACCGTTGGGTATTTGTGATAGTTTTTAGATGTTTCATGCTTTTTCCAAAATAAAACTAGAAAATATATTTTGAAAACTATTGTCCAAACACATTTTTATCTTCAAACCAAATTTCACCCAAATCAAATTTTCCAGAACAAATTTGAGAATATATGGCCAAACGCTAACTTAGACTCCCAAACTTGAGGAACACCCAATTTGAGACTTTACGAATATAAAAATTTATTATACAACTCATTTTCTAATGAATAATTCATTATACAAACCATTTTCTAATGAATAATATATGCGAATAACTATTTTTTTTTTTTGCACCACTAATTACGACGCATTTGAGTAGTCAAATTTTCATTTTTGGGGGACAGTTGGTCTCCTATCTCGGCCCATGCTGCTACTTCCTTTTTTTTTATGTTTCCCCAGCTTGCAGCGTTGGCGCCAACGAACATTTACGTTATGAATCACTA
>AWOL01S0005142.1:8130-18710 GCA_000715115.1 Nicotiana otophora
GGCTATTGTATTTATTATCTAGGCGGAGGGATATATGTGGCTAATATGATATTGTCAGCGCGATGGGATAGTGGTGGCTATGTTAGGGATAATATGTGATGGTCTGGGGGCATATTATTGATGATATTCGTGTGATGGTGTGATTTTCCTTGTGTGTATCATGCACATTATGTGATTTGTTATGTTATTTCCAATGAGCTACTCAATGTTTTTGATATTACTTGTTAACTTGGGCTGTAATAGCACACTTGCACTTGCATACACCGTAACATGTCTTTTATACCAGTTCAGGAGTATGAAACTTGATATTCATTGATCATGCACATATATTCTTGTATATCAGTTTTCATTGTGATATTGAGCCTCTGACCACGTCGGGCGGATTGTGGAACGAGCCTGTGACCACGCCAGATGGATTGAGATATTGGCATGTGAGTTGTCCATATGGTTGTGATTGATAATGTGGGCATGAGGTTCCATGTGTATATGAGTTGTGATTTGGGATCGTGGCTTGTGGTTTGAGGAGTAGTACATCGGAGTAAATTCTATTGTGAACCTTGGGTTAGAATGACTTTATTATTTGGTTGTCATTTGTTTTCCTTAATTGATTTTCACTGGTACTTTAACCGTGTTCGGATTACTTTACTGTTTTACTACATGCTTATTCCTTGATGCCATTTACTGTTTCTTGCTCCTAATATTACCCTTTTAGTGATATACTGCAGAAAATATTATGTATATTAGGTTTCTTGACTTGTGCCTCATCACTACACCACCGACGTTAGTTTTGATACTTACTGGATATGATTGTGTTGTACTCATACTACGCTTCTGCATATTTTTGTGCAAATCCAGGTGTTGGAAGCTGATATGATGACCCGATAAGTCATTTTGAGTATTAGCCCTTAATTCCGTGTTCATAGACCTCCGTTAGCTTCGTTTGATGTTTCTTGGTTTACGTGCATGGTCCGTGTCGCTTTTTGAAAAGCTTTGATTGATTTCTTGAATTGCGGAGTGAGGTAAGTGTTGGGTCTAACCTTGACTTGAGGGAAATAAGGAACCATGAACTATGTGTATGTGAATTATGTGGCAAAAACGGAGTATATGTGAGGTGACGAGTGTATATATGCCTTCATGATAGTTGTTTCTACGTTTTCGTTATTTCATGATATGTCTTGCTTCATGCCTTAATTGTTACTTGCTTTCTTTGACTTCTATGCCATAATTGTTACTTGTCATTCAATTAAACTTGTATTAAATTGTCCGTCCCTTCCATGACTCCATGCCTATTTGCTACTTGTCTCTACTTGTTTTACTTGCATATCTAAATTGCCATATGCTTTACTTGCCTTATTGTCTTGTAATATTTGTTGCCTTCTATAATGTGGTTTCACTTGTATACGTTGTTTAATTGATAGATATCGATGAGTTGGTAAATTTGAAACTTCGAGTTAGCGATTCTTTGATTATTATGTGATTCTTTATTTCTTTGTACATTTAACTCTTGATGTAGAAATTCTTGTAAATTTTGGTTATTGAATTGTTATTGTTGATTGAAATTGTTTGGGGAGCGGGTTGCACGCCACAATGGAAATTTAAAGGTACTGAATTGAAATGACGAAATAAGGACGGATTATGATATTGACAGATGATGATATGGTGGAAGCGGGTTGTGTTCCGCAACGGATTGTACATGTGGTATTTATTTGTGATTGTTGGACTTGCCTCGGTATTTTGATATGATATTATGAGACTTGTTATTCTAGGCTCTCTGGTAGTTGGATTTCGAGTTCGTTTTCATGAGTTAACTGCTTTACTTCCATTTCCTGTTTTCTTGTTATTATTATTATTATTGCGTACAGGTTATTGTAAGTGACCTGCCTTAGCCTCGTCACTACTTCGTCGAGGTTAGGCTCGGCTTTTACAGAGTACATGGGGTCAGTTGTACTCATACTATACTCTGTACTTCTTGTGCAGATTCCGAAGTTGGTCCCAACAACATTGAGTAAGATTGCTTGGATCCAGCTATTTGTGGAGACTTAAGGTATAGCTGCACGGCGTTCGCAGCCCTAAAGTCCCCTTCTATGTCATCTTAGCTGTTTATTTTGATTCAAATAGTTATGTTTTATTCAGACTATTAGTTGTAGTTCTCTAGACACTCATGTATTCATGACACTACTTTCTGGGATTGTATTTGGATTACGTCGTTTATTATTTTATCACTTTATTTTAGACTATTCAATATTATTGTTATCATATGATTTGAATTGTAAAAACAATGGATGATAAATACAACTAACGTTGGTTTGCCTAGCAAGTGAAATGTTAGGATCCATCACGGTCCCGAGGGTGGGAATTCCGAGTCCTTTCCTTACATTACTACTGTCAATTCTCTATCAAAATAGTATTGTAGTTTGAGCTGTTTTTATGTATTCAGTAGAGTTCGTGACTCTGTACTACTTAGTCTTGGGAGGATTGTTGTGATTATTTCCGCGTGATGACGTTCACAACACACCTCTATAGGAGATATGATACGGTCGTATGCAATAATAATTACCCAACTATGAGTCGGGGTCGAATCCACTGAGAGTTATGTGTTAGGAGTATATATTTGAAGCAAGCAAATGGATTATCTAAGATTGCACTTCCACAGCAAGGTTTTGTTTTCTATTTCTATTAGTACTCTAATGAATGCAAGCTAAAGAAAATAGATTATAGATAAATGTTTTTGAGGTTTTTCCAATTGTGTTAAAGGCCTAGGGTTGTGACCATAACCTAGGTGTTTGCCTAATGGGATAAAGATGTTTATACTTATTTTGTTGACTGGGGTGTATTATAGCTCTAAACTCCTCGTTACCCACTCAACACCTCTCGGTCAGATAGAGATTTTGCCAAATTTGGCTTTCTCAAGTCCAAATGGGTAGTAACCACAATAGTTGATAAGAGCTCAAGTCGGGTTCTTACTATCTCTAGTTTTAACCATTTAATTAGGTTAAACAATCTCTCAATTAACCCAATTCCTTGTTAGCTAAGTTATCCTAGACCAGGTCACTCTTTCTCAAGTAAAGGCTAAGTCAAATAGGCATGAATCAATATTTGTAACCATTTATTAAACAATTTAAGCATGAACTAAGCTAAATAATCAACACCCAATCATAAACAATTATAAAATTAATCACCCATAAGGTTTACACACTAGGGTTGGGTCACAACCATAGTAAACATCTAGCTACTCATAATGGGATTTGAAGAAAATAAAGATGAAAAGCTAATTAAACTCATAATGGAAGATTAAAATGGTGAAATCTAATGTTAAAATAATCAAATAAAAACCATCCTAAAATAGCAAAGAAAAACGACTACAACAGCTTCGTATGTTCAAAACGTGACCTAATTTTGTGAAACTCGTCTATTTATACAGGGCCAAATATTGCGGACAAAAATGACCCTCAGGAAGTTCTGCGGGCGCACAATTCCATGTGCGGTCCGCATATTTCTTTAGTTGACAGGAAGGTGAGTTCTGCAGCCATAAATTTCTGGACTGCGGCTGCGAGGCAATGTTCTGCGGCTGCACAATTCTTGTGCAGTCCGCACTTCACAAAGGCTCCTGGACTTGGTCTTTTTGCATACTCTCTGATCTTTGACTTTAAGGCTAGTTCTGCAGTCGCACAATTCATGTGCGGTCCGCATATTGCTGAAAGTTCTGTTAGGTTTTTCTTCTTGGTTTGTGGCCGCATATGGAATGTTGTGGTCCGCAATTTCTTCTGCGGTAGCAGAATTCCTTTTATGGACCTCACATTTTATGCTTCTGCGTTCTTTATTGCCTTTTGCTTCGGAACACTCCTTTTTGAGTCAGATTGCATCCTGGGAGACCAAACTTTCGGCATTCGTACAATTTGCATAATTTCATTAATTTCAGGAACACAATTCAATATTTTTGGACTAAAACAAAAGCTAAAATGTGGTAATAAGCTGTCAAAATCTCCACTTATCAACTCCCCCAAACTTAAGTCTTTCCTTGTCCTCAAGAAAATAAATTAGTTTCCACCTCCAAATGTTAAGGTTCATTTCAGTGAGTCAAAGGTGAGCCATCCACACATCAGCCGGGACCAACAATTAGCCACATTGCTTATGTATTATCAACAAGGTGACAAGTTAAACATTCATGCACATATAGTTCTAATGTGACATTTGAGCTTCAAGAATTGACTCTACTCATCAAGGACTCTCGCTCTATCATGTAGGTCTTGGTGGACTCCAAACTCTTACTCCTCTACTTTCCATTTGTCTAGATCACTTAAGAAATTTAGCACTCAATCCAAAGATTTATGAAATGTTCACTCATCTTAAGAAAATGTCACAAGTACGGCTTCAAGTACCATAGGCTTGCCCCTCATATAGATCGCCACTAATGTATGCTCACTCGATTTCGAGATGTAATGAAGGCTTTTGGGTTAGGGTAGGATACTGTATGGGTAAGTGGTTACACCTTTCCTTAAGCACTCCATCTTTCATTTTTCGGCTCACACTTTTCCAATTTTTAGAGGCACTTTCCTTTCATTGGGTACTAGAGAGACTTAGCATAACTCTTTCTTGATCATTTCATTCTTTTTCTCCCTTTTTGATTTCTCCATGTTTGGGATCATTACCTCTTTTTGAATCCCTTCAACCCTTCCACTTATTCATTTTTTTCATCTTTCTTTTAGTTCTTTTCTTTTCTTGCCTTTTCTTCTCATAGAGATCATTTCTTTTCTCTTTTTGTGCCTTGATACCTTTTTCAAGTTCCTCATCTCTCCCCCAAACTTACGTTTTAAGCCATTTGTTTCACAAGACTGTTAAGGAAAGCTCGGGTGCCAAGAGAGGGTCACGACCAAACAGGTAAAGTCTTGTAACATAGTTATCAAATGAGAAAGGCTAAAGGCTCCAAGGGGTTGACAAGGGATAATAACATTGGTTGGCAATAAGAAACTCAAAGGGGCCAAGGAGAGCTTACAATCACTTCTCAAACCAAGCAAAACTTAAGATTCTTTCTTGAAACACATTCGGGGCAAGTTCTAGACCCTTCGCACAGATTCTTGGACTAGCAACAATTCATCTCACCCCTCACGAAATCGAATTGTAAAAGAGGACAGAGTCGAGGGACCACAACAACCACATTTAAGTTTAAAGATCACTATGGTCCAATTAAACCACTCGATGATTGCCAAAGTAAACACAAGAGTCACAAAGTCCCTAACTAGAGCTATTGCTTTCAAAAACCTTGTTTCTAACCATAAGCACGTAGTTAAGTATATCGGTTCTAATTAAATCATGGTTGACTCTTCGAGCTTGACTTAATTAGGTGTTTTATTCATTGCTACTACTATTGTTACCTAAACACAAAAAAACTAACTCATTCCCTTAAGAAGGTTGTCACGCCATCCATCGTTGGGACGAGTTGCCCGACTTATATAATAACTACCTTTTGAAAGAACCATGGCATTAAGAAAATCAAAGGCTTATTATCTACTAAAGCATAAAAAGAAGATACTAAATCAAACAAAGAAGCTACTAAATCAAATAAAGAACCAATAAAGAAACAAAAATTAAGAAGCTAATAAGCAACAACTACTGAAAATAGAATGAATATACATAATGAGAGAAAGAGAGAGAATAGATATATACAAAATAAGAAAAGAACGAATAATATCAAGTCATTACAGGCAAAATGTCTAAGAATGTATCAAATATAATAAATACACTCCACTCCTCGAATAAAGATAAGCATTGTCCCCAATGCTTAATAACATAAGAGTAAAAGAGGGGAAAGAGTGAAGAAAACTCCTTATGGTTCCTTGGACATCTCTCTGTCCCCAGCAATGTCATCGCCCTCAGGCTCAGCCAACTGAATCTCATCATCCTCAACTTTGGGTGTGGCTGGGTTGGCGAACATCTGACGTACTGCCTCAGCAATGTCGGCAGCAAGGTCTTGTTCTTCAGACGGGCCAGCTGGTGCCACCGGTGCCGATAGTGCTCTAGGATCTGGAACAGAATGGTCTGGGTCAAGTAGCAAGTCAAATGGGAGATCTCTGGCTGTAGCAAGCTTGGTCACCTGTCTCCGGAGCTTGTCCACTGACTTTATGCTGGCGTGGAACTTTCTCATCTTCTTTACTTATTTTCCCAGCTCTTCGATCACTCACTCGTGCTGTACCAAGGTAGCCATGATAGTGTGCTGGTTCTCTAGATGCTTCTTCAATGTCTCTTCAACTGTCGGGGGAAACTGAGGAGCCTGAACAAAAGACTGCGCTACAAGAGTACTGGATAAGTCAGACAACCTTGCTGTTACTGTCTGCATCTAGTTGTTGAGGCTCGCCAATGTCTGGGAGACTCGCAGCATAGAAAGCTGTCCTGCGGTAGTAGGAGGCCAAACTTTCTTCTTTGGATTGTTCGCATCCATTAGTGAATACCAAGTAAAAGGCTTCTTCGGCTTCACCTTTGTGTCATAATCCCTTTGCTCTACCCTTGCATTCGTGAGATATTCTGTAATAGTGTTGGGATACGGGTAGGACGAGTCATCTTGCTTGCAATCACTGAAATGTTGGCCGATATCATAGCACCCACATTGACAGGGTACCCGACCATAATAGAAGCAACCAGAACTTCTCGAGGAATCGGAAGTGTCTCATTCTAGCTCGGGTCCAGCCTGCTGCAGACAAAGGTTTGCCACCCCTTCGCCTCTAAACTCACAGTGCTCCGATAGATAGGAAAGCCAATATCAATCCATGGTGGTGGTGTCCCTGGTGCTGCTAGAATCTCCACTAACCAAGGTCGGGAAGCATCTCCCAATGCATACTTCTACATATATTCCTTTGGCTCAACATCTTTGAAGCCCAAGTACATGTTGAGTGTGTGCTGATCAAATCTCACTTTTAGGTTACGTACTTTAGTCACTTTCCCCCCTTTTTGATATGAGCCACACTGGCATAGAATTCACGGACTAGGTACTCTTTGGCATCCACTACACTTTGAGTGAACCACATCCACCCCTTGCGTCTCCTGAACTGTCTCAACACTGCTGGGTTGTACCTCTCCAAATCTTTCAAGTGAAAACTATCGCTCAAGAGTTAGCGAACTCACTGGACACCATGTACAAAAGTTGGTGAAGGCAACCAAGCTAACAAATCGGTCCTTCCAAACCTCTTTCTTCTTCGACCTTTCAAGTCCAGCTAATGTAGCATCTCCCCCTCAGCCATCATTGGGGATATCCTGAACTGGTGTATCTTGTGCCTTTGGGACAGGTGCAGCCGATGGCTCAGAAGTCTGACTAGCACTCTTCGATTCCTCAGAAGTGCTATGAGATGATGACGACTTGTCCCTGAGTTGGTATCTCCCTAGAGGCATTGACTTTACGGCCGGCGGCTCCTGTACAGAGGCTGAGTTTCCCTCTTATGCTTCCCTAGACGGGACATATGAGCTTGTGTCAGAGAGATCTGCACCTCTCCCCATGCCGTCCATAGCTTGCTTTGTAATTGTTTTTTGTTGGCAAGGGGAAAGGCACCCTTGCCTCGATCCCGAGAAGGTTCACCTCTCCCTTTAGATATGTCGCCTAGTCCCCTAGATCTAACTGTTGTCTGTATCAAGCAAAGGTGATTGTTAGTTGCAATTCATGTTCAAACATACCTATGAGACATGCAAGTAAGATATAAACCAGAAGACACGGTGAGGGTACACATTCAAATCATGCTTACAGGAAACCAGATATATGGTCCACACAATTTTCTTGTGGCCACATATGATGACTTGTGGACCGCAAAATTTTACGGCCGCAAAAGTCGTGTGCGGTCCGCACCATTCCATTTGTAGTCGCACCTCTGAGACCCAACAAATGACAACTCTCTGATGATAGAGAATTGGCTGATGTATGACCGCAACACAATTTCTGCGGTCTGCACAATTAAACTTGCAGTCGCATATTGGAGTTTGAGAGTAGGGACTCTCTAATGACAGTAAAAGTGCATTTCTACGGCAGCAATGGGAATTCTGCAGTCTACACATTTTACCTTGACATGGAAAAACTCCTAGAAGCATGAAAATATGTTAACCCAGTCCCCATAGAGCATGTATTATTTAACCCATTACAGATTTACCCCCACATGGATACACAATTGAATTCTAATGACAAATGGGTTAAAAATAGCTAAAACTCTACAAATTAAAAGAAAATGATTAACAAGCAATTGAAGCATACCAGATGAATGAGTGTAATGATTTACTGATCAAGGATGTTGTGTGTCTGGACAAATGAAATCACCAAGAAATTTCAAGAGGGCACTATTTCTATGCTCAGAGAGTGAAAATGTAACAAATGCCCCTGTTACTCTATTTATACGAGTTGGTTGGCTAAGGGAAAGAGGAGCGAGTGCGGCCGCACAGTTTCAAGTGCGGTCCGCACTCTGTTACCTGGTGACCGTTACTCAGCATCTCATCTACGGTCCGCGCAATTGTGTGCGGCTGCAGATTTCATGTTGTGGCCGCAAATTTCCTTTTGCGGTCGCACATCAACCTTTTTTTTGACAGACTAAACTTCAGAGAGTTGACATTTTCAACCTTTCATTTGTGCCGTCAGAAAGTTAATTATGCGACCGCATTGCACTTTTGTTGTAGCAACCATAAATGTGCGGTCCGCACAAATCACATGCGGTCCGCTATTCTTGCAAAACTTAGCCAGATTTCTGTCCATAATTCCTGTAAGTCACATTCAGCCCTATAGCACACTTCGATTCAAGTTATTACAAAAATAACACCTAAGTACAAAAGAAAAAAGGAAAAGAAACATGGGTTGTCTCCTAAGAAGCGCCTGATTTAACGTCGCGGCACGATGCGAAATACCATCAATTGAAATGAATGAACGCCATAACGTGGCTATCTCCAACCTTTCCCAAATAGTGCTTCACCCGGTGACCATTGACTCGGAATAATTCATTGTTTTTGTTCTTCAAGTGTAATGCACCAAAAGGTGTCACACCCACAATTTCAAAAGGACCACTCCATTTAGACTTTAGCTTCCCAGGAAACATTCTCAACCTTGAGTTAAACAACAATACAAGATCGCTAACCTTGAACTTTTTGTTCCAAATGTATTTGTCATGAAGATATTTCATCTTTTCTTTGTACAAGGATGAACTTGCATAAGCATGTTACTGGAACTCATCCAATTCATTAAAATGTGCAACCGTCAAGTTAGCGGCTACATCCCAATCAAGATTCCACTTCTTTAGAGCCCACATGGCCTTGTGCTCTAGTTTTACCGGAAGATGACAAGCTTTTCCGAACACCAACCAGTACGACGACATTCCGATATGTGTTTTGTAAGCCATCTGTTAAGCCCATAATGCATCATCAATATTCTTGGAACAATCCGTCCAATTAACATTCTTCGTTTTTGACAAGATACTCTTTATCTCCCTGTTGGAAACTTCCACTTACCCACTAGCTTGTGGGTGATAAGGAGTCGTGACTTTGTGAGTAACACCATACTTGCTATGCAAGTTGTCGAAATCCTTGTTGAAAAAATGTCACCCCCCATCGCTTATAATAGCACGTGGAGTACCAAAATGTGTGAAAATATTCTTCTTCAAGAAAGCCACCACACTTCTCGGCTCATTGTTGGGTAAAGCAATGGTCTCAACCCATTTGGACACATTATCAAATGCGACCAAGATGTAGGTGTTTTCATAAGGACTCACAAAAGGGACCATGAAATCAATACCCCACATATCAAAAATATCAATTTCCAAGATGGTTGTGAGAGTAATTACATTTTTCTTTGAGATTTCACCGGCCCGTTGACATTCATCACATCTCTTTACTAGCTCACTTGCATCCTTGTAAAGAGTGGGCCAATAAAAGCCTCAACTAAGAACTTTGGCCACTAAGAGTGGGCCAAGAATTTCACCTGCACCTTGTTTGACTAACGTGCAGGTTGATTCCACATTAGCGGTGCTACACAAGAAGAAGAAGGCTATTGGGTGGACATTGGCAGATATTCGAGAAATATGCCCCGCCTTTTGTATGCATAAGATCAAGTTGGAGTATGGATCCAAACCATATATTGAATATCAAAGGAGACCCAATGAGGCTATGCAAGAAGTTGTCAAGAAGGAGATTATCAAATGGTTGGATGACGGGGTTGTCTATCCCATCTCCGATAGTGCATGGACTTCTCTGGTTCAATGTGTCCCAAAGAAGGGGGGCATGACGATGGTCACGAATGACAAGAATGAGTTGATTCTTATAATAACGGTGACCGGGTGGAGGGTGTGTATGGATTATCGCAAGCTCAACAAAGTCACAAGGAATGATCACTTTCCACTTCCGTTCTTAGATCAAATGCTTGATAGATTGGCCGGCCGTGCATTCTATTTCTTTCTTGATGGGTATCCGAGCTACAAACTTATTCTTATTGCTCTGAAAGATCAAGAGAAANGCTGTTCTTCTCCACCATGATGACCACCATATGGTAAAGAATGACAAGCCCTAAGAATTTCACCTTGCTCTTCTTCCGGTACACATCTTCTAATCACCCCATCCGTACAAATCCG